>CM032382.1:27787822-27975608 GCA_019023105.1 Diglossa brunneiventris
CCCTAGTCCCGCCTGGGAAATAAAGCACTTTGGCATCCACACGAGTGTCCCCTCTCTCCTTCCTTCATCTCAGGATTTCGTAGCTATGCTCTCGCCTGCGCCACCCACGCCACAGATGGCACCACTACCCAGGGGTCTCCGAGGAGAACCCAGGAATGGCAGATCTTGTGGCCCCCTCCGGCCACACATCAGGAGCGGCTAGCCAGCATTTGTCCAGCTCCTGTGGCTGCAGAGCAGGCCACAGTTGGCACTCGATGTGGGGCACCAAATGCTGTGGTGCTGGATTTCTTCAGCCCGACCAGCTCCTGACACCAACAGCAAGAGTGGGCTGCCCCCTGAAAGCTGTCCAATCCAGCAGGAAAGACGGACAGAAGAGAGGTATTTCAAACAAAAAGTAGATTTTTATAAGAACTAAAACACAAAGCAAAACATCAGTTGATGCAGTCAAAAGTCCTAAAAGTCCTTGTAGATCTCATACAATTTGTGCATAGGCAAAACAGCAGGATTCTTTTATTTCCTTTTCATAGTCATATTTTTATCATCAATTTAACTAGGGTCTGCTCTTTGTACATTCCCCTAACTATTTCCACAGCAGTGGGATTAAATGAGAAGGACAGGTCTACTGTAGCTCTGCTAAGGAACATCAGTGTTGGTCAAAATCATAACATCAAAGTTGTGAGACATTATTCCAACTTCAGCTTTTGCAATGGTTTTAAAGCCACTTCAATGCACAAATTTAAAGTTTACCATTTTTAAAACTGCATTTCTTAGCAACTCTGCTGCATGCTGAGACCAACAGAGATCAAGAAAAATTCTAGAAGTTGTTCATTTGACCCAAATTCTCTGCAGGCAGCAGCTGCATTGGTGGCAATAGTGTACCTGTCGTAAGGGCTGCTGCCTCTGTAAGTACCTCTAAGAGAACAGGGCCTTTTTGGACAGAATGTTACTTGGGAGGAATGGGTCTGCCATAAATCTTGCCACTTTTTTTTTGTAGCTGGGTTATTTTAGGTGGTTTCCATGGCAGACAAACATTACCTGTCTTCCAGGGACACCTCACTAAACTGGTGCTTAGAAATGGTATTGACTGGTAGGACTGAAAGGTTATAGATGATATTTGTGCAACTGTCTTACATAATTCAAGAACACCTTGATGAGCTGTCATCACAGGGGTCTTTTAAATCTTTTGATTTAGCTTTTTTCAGGAGGAGATGCTTCATCTGACAAAATTCAACTTAAAAATTCTTTCTTTCACAAAATTGCATGCAAGAATTCACATGTTGTCTTAGGTTGGAAATGGGTATATTCTATTCCTATCTGTTAAAGGTGGGGCAGTTATCTTCTGTTAATTGTGCAGTTTTCTTTATCTCTTCTGCAACCAATCCTCCCTCCAGGGAGATATCTTCTATTAATGGGCCATTGAGTCTCACTGCATGACTGATAAAATTACATCATCCCATTGTGAATAGCTGCCCAGAGGGAGGAGCCAAGCATTCCTATCTGGATATAATATGAGATTTTAAGACCACAGGCAGCCTTTTTCCACTGGATTCCCAAAGGACCAGCCGTCTTCTCCACTGGATTCCCAGAGGAAGACCAAGCCCATCTACACCACCACTGGACCTTCAGAGGAAACCTACACCCTTCTACAGGATCACTGCTTCAACAGAACCACATCTGTCTCTCCAGGAGGACTGCAGCCACCATTTAATTGAAATGCTACCAGCACCCTGACCAACAGGATGTCAGGTCATATTCTGACTCTGCCACTAGGGGTTTTTGTAGTTTGTACTATTACATTTGTATTTTTAGTTTTCCTAGTAAATAATTGTTATTCCTGTTCCCATATCTTTGCCTGAGAGTCTTTTAACTTTAAAATTATAATAATTCAGAGGTATGTGGTTTACATTTTGCAGTTCAAGGGAGGCTCCTGCCTTCCTTAGCAGACACCTATCTTTTCAAACCAAGACACATGTGCAACAAAATTCTACATTGGGGCCAAATTTCTAAGAAGTTGGAAAGGAGCTGCACTCACACTTACTGTACTTTGGAACTTTCTGCCATAGATCATACATTTGTGATACAAACTAGGTCACCATGCAGACCTTCTGGTCTGAATCCAACTCAGATCTGCAGGATTTCTTATAAGATTTATTGTGTTACTTGGAGTAATAAGGAATTCTAAATTGCAAAATATTAAAATGAAATTATACAAAGTCTGTTAGTTCAGTAAAAAGATTAAGCACAAAGTGGCTTAGACAAAAAAGAAAAAGTTTAGAAGACATTTTCAGGGTCTGGATTACCGGGCAGCAGGCATACTCTCCAGGTTTCTGAGACTGTGCTGTTTGGCCTGTGACTTATATGTAAGTTCTGTTTCTGTTACAAAATTTCACAGTTTTGTTTAAAACATGTTTGACAGAAAAGTCATCTCCATAACCGTATATGGAGGGTTATGGAGGTATCAAGGATCCATATTATCATTGAAGTCATGCAGAAACATCCCAAGTTTCAGAATTTGCTGCACCAGGCACAACGGAATTGTTACATGGGCCATAAAAATCTGTGTTTTGTGTCTAGGCAGGCTAGACATCTCTGGGTTTCAAGTTCTTCTTTTTGTTGGAGCTAATATTTTAACAATTTCAAACATTTCTACTTTGATTGAGAAAGAATATAAAAACATTGTGAACACAGGGCAAAAAAACTGTGTGCTTCAAAGCACTTTAAAAAACAAGCATAAGATTAAAAATCTCTGGAGGTTATGGACTTGTAGAAAGCAAATCAGAAACTAGAAAATCTATTACAGCTGTATAATCATAACTATATCAAGAGCACATGAAGTAAGTAATTGTGTTCAGTTCCCAGGTATGCCACACATTTTTCAGGAATAAATTCTTTTTCCAGAGGATGCATAACAAAGGTATTTTAAATACACTTCAAACTACAAGGGATCTGCTATTCATGCATTGCTAGGCATCAAGGCTTAATTTCACTTTGCTGTTGTGTTTACTTGGGCCTTCTCTCCTGTTATTTTAAATCAAGACCAAAAGATCAACAAAGCTTTTAAGTGGATATTCCACCCTGGAGTAAATGATGGTGTGTGGTGGAATAAGGCAATTTTTCATACATTTAAGGTGCAGATAGTGTTTAAAACCTTTATAGGTGTGCTGCAAAAGTACAGAGACACCGGGTAAAGCTTTTTCCGTAATGCAACCTTGCTTAAATCAACAAATCTACACAGGGGAAAACTGGATGGTTGAAACTTCTCTGAAAAGAAGAAAAATAGTGAACCTGCTTCTTATTGCCAGGGAAAAAGAAAACCCAGTGCGTTTGAAGATGTTATTTTTTGGTGCTAAGGAGAAAGCTAAGCTAAAGCATGGTCCAGGCCAGTCCCCTCAGGACTCTCCTGCTATCTAGTGATTGCCACCACTCAAGTGCTCAAAAAGTAGCTGACTTTGTCAGTAACTGACAATCTTGGCATAGTTTTGCATCATATCCACTTCCAACTACATACTTGGTATAGAAAAAACATAAAACATGGTATATTCAAAGTACTTTTTTTTTTTTTAAGAATAGGGATACTTATGAGACAAATACTTGCTTCTTGTCAAATCAGAGGATTCAGGACCTGCTGGCACCAATACTTTTCTACCATGGTTTTGTTCTCTATGGTTTTTTCCCCTTCAATGTGTTAACACAGAAAATTATCAGCTAGACCAAAATACTAATCTTCATGTCAGCTGTGTATTTCAGCCTTTAATCAGTAACAAAGGAAGCCACCCCTTGTTGCATAGTGGAGAAGAATTTGTTAATTTCACAGACTAATACGGAATAATTAGCTTTAAAGTCTGTTTCGAAATCTAAGGTGTTGTGTTGCAGTGTGACCGCTTTTCAGTTCAAAGTTTGTTTTATTATTCAAATTGTAATTTTAATGTTTTAAGTTGGTATGTTCTGTTCCCCCCATGTTATGTTACATGGTTCTGCCTTGGGCTCCCTTTCCCGCCATTGTCCCTGTCACTTCTTTGTCCCCTCCCCGGTTGCTAGGAGACTGCCCCAACCCTCCCAGTCAATCATTTGTCCCCTCCCTTGTATCTATGGTTTCTCCCTTGGCCCCTCCTTGGTTTCCCTGGTAACCATCCTGTATATCACTCTCTGCCAACACCCCTTTCCTGGAACCTTCCACACTGGACGGGGAGTTATTGGAGCAGGGGTTGCTGTCCCTCCCCAACACGTCTCCCATTTGTTACTTTGTTACGTCAGTCATTATGTTCTGTTCTGTGACTGGCCAGGGGATGGGTTGCTCCGCCCTTCTGGGGTCCTTTATAATCCTTTGTCTGTCCCTGCCCCCTGGGCAGTTCCCTGTAGTCGTCTTCAGCTTCCAATAAACCTCCCTACTGCGAAGAGCTGTCTCGCCTCCTTGCCTTTCTTCGTGCCCGTGCTTCGCTGCTGCGTTTGTCTTGCCTGTCTACCAAGGTGCTGCATTCCCCACCACGCCGCAAGGGAGAGTGCCTTAGGCAGCCATACGCCCCGCCTGCTTCCTGTCGGGCTGAGAGGCCACGTGGCTGTCACACCTAAGCTGCTGTGGTACCTTTTCTGTGGGCGTAGCCGGGCTCAGACTCCTGCACAGCAACAGTGTTGGTTCTGGATGCTCAGAGGTTTGGGTTTTTTTTTCCTTCTCATAGCTCCATCATTTTTCTCTTTAATCTCATCTTGTTGGAAGCTCTCACTCTGGCTGAACCTGGGACCTATGTCTTTTGCCATAGGTCTCCGAGCTGGTTAATGACCTTTCCTTTACCTCTGCTGCCTATCTACGCCTTTCCAGATCTCCTGATTTTGCCTTTATTCTCTAAGATTTGCGAGATTTTTCTGTCTTATACCATTAATGCAGGTTGTTACAGGTGGTAATGAGGACTCCACACACACAAATAATTATTATCAAGCAAATGTATGGATCAACATTCAGATTCCTCAAAAAAACATTGTAAGACAATCCAGACAGTGCTAATTATCTGCTAAGTAAGCAACGTAATACAGGCTGCATACAAGTTCTACTATAAAACATCAACATCAGCCCAGATCTCCATCTTAAAGGATCTCAAGCAGTATCTCAGTCTGAACATGGAGGCAAACAGTATAGACTTTTTTCTATGAGCACATTCAAAACAACAAGAAGGAGATATTGTAGAAACATTTACATTCATAATGCTTTAATCTGTAAATCTCTGTACTGCCTTTCTTCATCAACTTATGTAATGCCCATTTTGTTTTCATCTTTGCTTCCTGCGACTTTCTTTTGCTCCCCTTTGGATCTCTACAGATTTTCAGAAAATTCTGGGGATTCAGTCTTAAGCACAAATGTAAAATATGGAGACCTAGATATGGTAAATAAGATTTTTTTCATTAAGTTAAAACAGATAGAAACATCTATACATTTTAATCAAAATAATGTATTGCATTTTGAATGATAAGCCCTACCATTGCTGTGTAAATTTCCTCATGTGAAACAGAAAAACTCTTAATTGTTCCATATAATCCAGGTATCCACATAATTCCTTATCTAAAACTAGGAAACCTTCTCTGTGCTCTTATTCTGCTATTAGTTTGAGCAGACTCTTGTTGCTTGATGAAATGGAAAAAAAATTGTTTAAGGTCTATGCTGCTCTCATTAAACAAAAATCCTCCTTTGAAGCTGAGTTTTCTACATTTTAGTTCCTTGACCTTCAGTATTTATCTTATGACTGTAGCTATTCTAAGATTATTCATCTTTTTAAGACTAAACCTGAAAAGGTTTGTCCCATGAACGTTATCCTTCTTAGGAAAGGATGTACTTTATACAGTGATCCCATGTGTGATATGTAGTCATTCTCTACATCCTAACATCTTCAATACAATTCGATTCTCAAGCGCACCAAGATCTGGCATGTGGAGACGAGCAGCTTTTGTTGCTTCTTTCCACTTACTATTTATTGGTTTCTTCTTAAAAGAATCAGAAACCCAGTTTCATTCCCATATAAATAATTGCTCTCCCACTGCAGGTTCCTCACTTTGTGGCTGGGCTGCCTTACCCCACAGCACACACTGCCAGGCAGCTCTTTATTTACTCAGTAGCTCAGAGCAGCATTGCGCAAATCAAAACAAGTTAAATTACAGAATGATTTTGGTATTTTAATGAAATGTCTAGTCACCAAGCAGCCTCACTCTTGTAAACTCCGACAATGAATTAGTTCTTTTATGAGCTACAGTAATGGAGCAGGCACAGGCAGAGATGCTGAAGCTGTGTTTTGCAAGATCTGCACCAAAGAGTCCTTCCTAAAGCAGAGGTACCTCCTCCAGCTCCTGCACAACAGAGTTGAGCTCCTGAGATGACAGCCACCCCACATGACCCAGTCACAGGCAGTCCTTGCTGTTTTTCACCTTTGTTATCACTATAAATTTATTGCTTTCTTAATTGCTTCACATTACACATATTTTCCCCTGGTGTTTATGGTACCTCCATAAACCCTTCATGTTCAGAGTGAAAATAATCCTAAGAGACCTTATTAGGACATGTGTCACACAAGAACTGTGGAAAGGGGTGTCATCACTGTCCTCATCATAAAAGACAGGTGGTATCCTCCTGTAATATTCTGCAGGTAAAAAATAGTTCTAACAAGGTTCAGTTGTTCATTTCCATTAGTGGTCGGTACAGCATGGCTATGCATCCCTGCATTTTCTACACTTGTTATGGATTCAAATATTGCAGATGCAAGCTTATGAAATTGATAGAACCATGAGTCTATCCTCAGGTACCATGGTGATAAGCAATTAGAGCCAGTCAAACTCCCACTGGAGATGACAGAACTGGCCCCAGTGACTTCAGTTAAGAGCTTTGCTATTCCATTTGCAAAGCAACTTAGAGGCACCATTCAGTGCCACAGTTTCACATTAAAGTAAAATAAATACAATTTTGAAAAAAAATTTTAAAACCAGCAAAGCTAAGTACCTTCTGAAGCATCTTAGAAACTTAGAGGTAAATCAGCCTATTAAAATATGGGGTTTCTTTTTTTATTTACCTGAGTTGAAAAGTAATGCTGGCCCTGGTCACTCCACAGTGCTGAGAAATAGAAAGAGTTTTTATAAGAATTCTAAATGAGTGTGGTTTTGTGTGCACAAGCTGATCATATCTGGTTTCTCATGGGAACCAGCATGTTTTACTGCATTACAGTCAAATAGTGTTACACTAAGACAGCAGTTCTTGATTCATTAATGCTAGTAGGAATTTTGCCATTGAATTCAATGGGAGCAGAAAATGATGCATATTCACCGTTATGACCTATTATTCCAAAAAGCCTTCATTCATATTTATGTAGATTGTCTAGGAGAAAAAAAAAGTGCAAATTTAAAAAAAAATAAAGGCAATATAATTTTACATACTGTTTATTTACTTAAATTAAAACAAGCTTAGAGAAAGGGAATTAACATCAAAACAGATTTTAGAAACATAGAAAGAGGATGAAAATCAGATAAATTCAGGAATATCTGTCTAAATTTATTCATTTCATAAATTATTCTAAGATTATACTTTTCCAGTTAGCATTCAGATTAGTCTGTACTTGTCACATGGTTATACATGTTGGTGTCTTCCAACTTGTCAGGACAAGGTGCAGCATGAAGAGCTCATGATGGTATTGGTCAGGTTGCCCTGATTATTTTTTATTATTTTTCAGCCCTTTAACGACTGCAGCATTTTTTTAGAGTATCTTAGTAAGGGATCAAATATCTTGTGGCCCTAACTACAGGCACGAGGCACTGTGCTTAGCCAGTGAAGTCTTGTCACTCTTGGGAAGCCACTTTTGGGACAGAGGCTGGAGATAAGGAATTTGGAAGGATAAGGAGTTTCAGAGTGCTGCTACTGTTGTCACTGGAGTGCCTACTACAATGCCCAAAGCATTTAAGCCAAGCATTGTGGTTTCTTGCTCTCATTATAAGCAGCAAAACTGATTTCACAGATGCAGGGAAAACCATGTCTACAGCTATTTTTCCCACTGCAGGAGTGTGTTGTGCCTACCCTGTCAGTGCACTGATCCCTTCCACAATGTTACATACATGACTCAACAGAACTGATCCATAAACTTCCAAAAGTGATGGCAAACAAGCAAGAGGGAAAAAAAGTATTCATCCTATTAAACAACTATCATCTTTTTAGATAATTCCATATCTTTGTATATACTTCCTTTGGCCAGCAAATCCAACACCAGTGCTTTTCAACCCTTTAAACAGTGGCACTTCAGTACCTCCCCAGAAAACAACTTCCCTGATATCCTGTCACACTGGATGCTCATACATGATGGCCTTTTAATGATTCTTACTTCAATGTGTCATTGAAGTCAGACATCAACAAATATGACTATTGTGGTATTCATGGAACTATCTCTGGATACCTGGGGAAATGAGTCCTAAAAGAGAAGTCCAGAAGAATTTTATCTTGGGGTTCCCCGCCCCCCACCGCTGCCACCCTGCCGCTTTTTTTTTTTTAAGGAACATTGTTTCAGCAATGCTTTTGTGTAGCAATTAATTACACCACCCACTCCCTGTTTATATTAGTCATGTGGAAGCTTGGTATGGATATTCCAAAAGATTTTGTGGGAATCCATAAAATTAGAGGGTTTTAGGAAGGTGCTAAGAGACAGGCCTCAGATACAGTGGAATTGTGAACAGTGCTGAAGCATCAGAAAAAATACGTAAGCTGTAGAGAAGATATGGGAATATAACAATAGAGCTATGTATTAGTGCTTGTTGGAATGACTTCCTAAGTTGCAAAAAGTTTCTCTAGCAAGGTTAAGCTGATGAATGGGGCTCTGTGCTTTGTCTCTTATAAACGGGCATTGAATTCGAAATTGTATTTGCCTTTACAAATAAACTTTTAGTTTGCTGATAAATGAAATTAGACATTGAAAGATGAAAGAAACAATGGGGAAGAAAAACCCCTAAATTCTGTAAGAATTAAAAATTAAAAAGGGTTATACATTAGACGGAAATCTTCAGTGTCAGGTGTATTGGGAAGTCTGTACCTCTCCAGAACCTCAGCCAACAGGGAAAGAGAGAAGGGAAATGAGGCTGAGAAATTAGGATAAAAAAGGAAGCTGTGTCCTCCACAAATTTGAGACACCCCAGGGGAATGCCCCATGGCCTCTCCCTTTATTCAAATAAAGTAAAAGGATTCCTCTCTCTCCTTCTTGGACATAAACCTCTGATGTTTGTGGATTAATTTTTACAACAGCCTAATTGGAATATCTCTGAAAATACGGATGCTGAACAGACACAGTAGGCGTTTCAAAAAAAAGCACATGGAGAATTGTAGAAAAACCTGGGTTTTTTTCAGGTTTGGCAACTTCTCCAAAGCACTGTAAGTTTTGGGGATATTCACAAAAGTGAGCTGAGTTTCACCCAAAGAGATGGAACTATTCTGGCTTGATATGGACAAGGTCCGCATCACCGATTAAACTTTTTCGTTTATTATAGTGTGTTGTTCAGTTTTTGCTAGTTACCTACTGCAACACTGAAGCGTTGTGCACAGTGAAACAGGCCAAAGATTTACTCAGTCCTCTGTAATGGCTTGAGAGTTTACTTCCTCGTCAAAGAAATTTCTTCCACTAATCTCTTAGCCTATTTTTCTCATACTCTATTTTAAAACATAGGAAATAAAGAAGGTGACAAGCAGGGTCAAGAAGAGAAGTAATTCCTAATAGACATCAAAATACAATCACTGTACTTCTGACAAAAAGGGAAATTAATACAACATTGCTTTTCTAAGATATGAATGGGTAGATGAGTTATTACTTTTATTTGTTCAGGTGTCCTTATACTTTTTTCTTCTAACAACATTCCTCTAAAAGAAATTCTTTGTCCTGTGCTGCTGTTTGCTTTATGATAAGTTTTAGAATAACTACAGAAGGATGTCTTAAATGAGAAAAAACTTGTAACAATATTCCACTCTAACATATTGCCTTTTCTCCCTATAAGGAAAAAGTAAACTTTAAATAAAATTACATAAATGTAATCCCTTAGAAATGTCCCATAAACAGGAAGTAGTACTGCTAAGCAGCAAAATATCTGATGTTACAAGTTCAGATGCACGCTGTTGATCCACCACAAATTTAAAAAGAGACTTTACTGGACCTGAAATAAACAGGACATTTCTCCTTTTAATGCCTTTATTAAAAGTGATCAGCTCAAAAATTGGGATGCCCAACGGTCTGCAGACTCTGTCTTCTTTCCCAGCATGGCTCAGAGGAGGAAGATATGCGCAGCTTTGTCCACTAGGGGCAGAGCTGGGAGTCCAATACTCGTGGGAGCGTCTGGGCGGGGACCCCGGTGTTTCTGGCTTCTCACTGCTTCCTGGCTCCCGGTCCCGCTCCCAGATGTCTTCCTTAGTCAGGGCGAGGGGCACAAAGGTCCCCCAACATCTCTGCAGGTCCAGCACTCTGTTCCTCACGTCCAGGCATCACTCCATTTTCTTAATTCTGCGCTGGCTCGTTGTTTTTGGGGTCTTCTTTGCAAGTCTGACATGTCCCATAGTACACTGGTCCTGAAATCTGCATATTCTAATGCCCCCCTCCTCCCCATGCTTCATCTTTTCTCCTCCTCTGAGAAGGAGGGCTATCAACCCAGCCCTGGCTAGGGTCGTTAGTGATACAAAAGGAACTATTAACTCTAATGTCTTGTAATTAACATAACAAGTAACACTGTCGCAGCAACTCTGGTCTGAAGGGTTTGTAACTTTTTTTTTTCTTTTTTTCTCTACAAAAAAAAAAAAGAATTGTCAAAATTTTGTTCATAACAGACCTTTTTACTGCAATGTCTAATCCTGAGTCTTGAAAATTCAGGGATCTTCCTGGTCGGTATGTTTTCTAATGGACTGCTGTCCTTTGAATTTTTTGTAGAATGTTTGTTGCATGTTATTTGTTGCAGTACAATAATTTTGCTCAGTCATAGCCCATTCCAGGACAGCTGGGAGTTAGAATCTGAGCTAATGTGAAGGGGAAGAAGGACACAGGATCAATGGTGTTTTGCAAACTGAGGTTCACCTATACTGCAAAGCATGGGTGGCAGCAGATTTTTGAGGGGCCAGACCATCAGTAGTGAGATCATTTCCTCTTCACAGCCCATCTGTTCTTTGTTATGTCCTGGCATCTGCCACCCACTGGCTCTAATCCTCTTTTCTAAGTATTGTCTCCCTGTATTCAAATGCTATCTTGAAGAGGGTGCTCAGAATTGCATTAGGATCAGAGAGTACGTGTGAATTTACACAGTGACTTTTAAAGCTTTTCAGGGTCATTTGCTGACGTCCACAGAGCTACCAGCAATGTCAGTGATTATGTAAATCAAATTGAACACCCAACACTGGATGAAACACAAACCTGTTCACATAGGCTTCCTCTTACCCTAAGAATTTTTTTAATAAACTCAAGTAAACTGTCTGTTTATCCCTTACCTCCCTTATTTACCCCTTACTCTTTGTGCCCTCATTTGGACCCTGGTCTGTAAAGAGAGACAAGATAAGAGTTGAGCTACAGGCTGCAGAACATGCCTGTGGAACGCCATAGCAGCACAGAAGCTTGTCTCTGTATGACCTTGGGGGAAGGACGTGCCACATGGCAGACGCCCTTTGGATAGGAGCTTGCCAGATCCTGCCAGACACCTGAACAGCATGCGATCACACCTAAAAGGACATTAAGAAAGCATGTTGCTGACTCGGCAATGTGTAATAGGGTTACTTAGGGAAAAATACCATATAAGGAAATGTTATAAATGATCAATCGAGAAGCCAAATTATCAAAAATACGAAAATATTTTATTTCTCTTTTTCCACAACCAAAATACAGTCCTTAAAACCACCACAGCCAAAGAGAGACAGCATCAAGCCCAGGGTCAGCGCTGGGTGAACCTAGATCCAACCTCTATCGCATCAGATCCCTCCCGTTCATGAGAGCCGCCTTTTGCGGGACTCTTTTATACAGTTTATTATGCCTGAGGCAGAGGAGTCCCAGTTTCTTTTGTAGCTCTGCATATTCAAGACCGTTTCTTTCACTGTGCAGAGCTGGACAATCACTGTTTCCTGGTCGATAGCCGGCGTTAATCGTGTCCGGGGAAGTCGCGTATTCAGATGTATCTTTCTGGTGACTCTTGCTATCTTGATTGATGGTATCAACAGAGCAATGATCAACTCTTGCTATCTTGATTGATGGTATCAACAGGGCGATGATCGTTCTTAGGCATCTTCCGCTCACTCGGGATAGCAGTGATCATCGCGCTGGGCACGTCTATTCATAAGCTAACTGAGGATTGTTCTCCTTCCACCTCCAGGAATCCCAGAATTGAAGTAGACATCTGTCTTTGGGCTGCTTGTGGTCAAAGACTCATTTGGATTTCACAATTTTATAAAATACAATCTCTCTATAGCATGAATTATTTCATAACATATATTACAGGAAAGAAATTAATTTTTTTACACTTGAAGAAATGTATAAAACCAGCTCATTTGTCTCAATAAATGTCTCTGTATCCCTGCTGGTCTGAGTCCATGCCTAGGTCATTACAGTGGTCTGCACTTGACATCTGTTACTTTTGAACAGGATTTTAAGCCATATCTCATTTCAGCTGTTGTTTCTTACTTCCTCAATACTTTTTTGTCCTTGACATACTTAAAGAGTCTAGCTCTACATTTTATGGTTTTTATTACTTTCTTACCTGTCTAGCTGTCCTCCTGTAGACGTTACCAAGAAGATCCTACCAAGCTAAATGTTGAATTTAATACTATTTAGCATCTTCATAAATGATCTCTGAAAGCTCTTTGAATTCTGTCATGAGACAGTTTTTCAGTAATCAAAGGTAGCTGCATCTATCTTGCTACCAAAAGTTTTTGCCAAGCATTGCAAATTAGTCCAACTAGGGCAAAAATATTTGTGATTGCATGTGTACAGTGATGAGCTATACATTAAATGGGAAGACACTGGAAAAACACTCTGGATTCAATGCAGAGACAAAAAAAAAAGTATCAAGTACTAGGAAAATAATAACTGAAGAAACACAGAAATATTATCATGTCATGGCCTAAATTTCTGCTGCTTCTATGGCTTAAATATTCTGTGAAGTTTTGGTTCTTCCTTTCAGGAAGAAAAAAAAAAAGAAAAAGATGTAATGGAAGCTAACAAAGATGTGAGGAAAGGGCAATAAGTATGATCATGTAGGAAAAAGAATTTGTATGAAAAGAAATTAAACAGTCTAGGCTTTTTGGCTTGGAAAAGTATGAAAGGGAAGGAAAAATGAACACGAGGCTGCAAACTGTGATTACTTGGAACATAAAAAATAGATTAAGATAATTGAACTGTCAAATTTACTTCCGTGGAGGCAAAGTTAAGCCCATGTTCTAGGGACTAATTGTTGAAAAGGATCAAAATGAAGAAAATACTGAAAAACTATCACAGAGGGTAAGTTCACTGATGGCTGTGAAAGGTAATAATCTAGACACAACCTCTAAATCAGAATATTCCTATATTGCTGTTTGTGGGGACCACATAGCAGAGAGAAGTTTATGCACACATACATGACCCTATCTCTTATGCTTTTAAGAGTAATTTTAGAATTGCTGATAGTACATGTCATTATTTGTGTGATTAATCTTCACAATGCTTTTGATATGTGCTGACTTGTGCTTTCCCCATACAACCACAATGCAACTATACAGTCTTCTCTGTCATGCAATTCTGTCTTGTATTCTGTGTATTGACAGGGTGGTTTTTTCCTGCCATTCTTGTCTTCCTCCTTGTACATGTCCTGCTTCTGCTCCCTTGAATCAGTGCTAGTCTAAGGCATAAACAAATCAATTAGCCCAACATGCTTACTAGGTCAACCTCTGTGCTGTGTCTCACCTTTAAGATAATTTTGGGGCAGGGTAAAGAATCAGATATAGAAATGTCTGTCTGTGACTGTTTATGACTTCTGTTTGATTTTCTGGTAGTTGTCCCAATATACACATTTCAGACTAGAAACTTTGAAAGTGGATTCTTCCTGCCTTTTCTATTGTTATCATGACTTTTTGTCTCCCAACCGATTTTGTAGCAGAATTTCAATGAAACCATATTGGTTCCCTGCTCCCAGTGAAACTGGTTTTGGACAGAGCTACCACCCAGTCCAGAATAAACTAGTTTCAATACTCAGGAGCAGAAATAATCAAATTAGTTATCTAGCAGGATGAGTATTCCTACTTTTCATGTCTTTGCTGAAAAACTGCACAATTATCTGAAAGAAAAAAAAAGATGGAGGCAAAAATAAAACAGAGATGCTCCATGTGAAAAACACCAAATTCCATGTTTCAAAGGATGCTACTTACAGGATATACATACTTAGAAGGTGTAGTACACAAATATAAGGAGTCAGGCAAAACTCAAACGTAGTATATGGTAGACTTTAATCTTTGCTAGACTTGATAGGATTTTTATTTAGCTCAGCATTTACGACTCAATTTTGTGCTTGACAGACAGAATTGTGGATTTTAGGACTAAATTTTGTACAATACAATCAAAAGGAAAAATATACTAACTTTGCACCCAAACACACCCAAATAATTTCAAGCTGTATCATGGCCATAATATGGAGATAATAAATTTCCTCTGAATGCTCAATAGTAATTTAGAGGCATTTAGTCTGATCTTGGTTGCACTACTTCTTATCAAGTCTAACCATTTTGAAACCAGCTACACTGAACAAACATAGAACTGAAAAAATTTTAGAAACTCGGATCTTCATTATCTTTAAAGGCCAGAGGAATTTGTTCTCTTCTGAGCAGATGCCACCCTTCTGTGTAGCACAGAAATTATTTTTAGCCTAAGAAGTACTGCAATCCTCCATAATAATTAATTCCCTTAGACAGCCCACTTGAGGATCAGAGGAAAATGGGCACAGATTGATTTGAACAGGTGATGTCACATGAGGATATGAAGACAGTTGTTCCATTAACTACTTGCTGTGTTCAAGTTGTGGACATTATAGGGTAGCACAATTTGTGTAATATTTTTGACATTTACATTTAGCAAGTCAGATCTTGATAATAATACATCTGGAAAATTATTTAACTAGGTGCAATTCTAAATACACAAGTTTAGTTTTTCAGGATACTATAGGTATTTTTCTTATTCCTTGGAGAAGTGCTATAGAAAAGTAGATTGTTGACTGTCCTAATGTTTGCAGAAGAGACAACATTTTCAGTGGGAAAACACTGTATTCAAAACACTCATGATAGGACATATGAAAAAAAATCTTGATTTGAAACTTACTCAGGTTTCAGTCTTATATTGTCATTCGTGAGAGTGAGGCTAAAATGATTGAAGCTATGCAGATTGATATTACATCTAGTTCTTTGCAACACAAACATTTTCATTGCTGTAAAAAAGGGAGAAAAAAGTTCTTCAGAGGTTCCAGTGGGCTCTTTACTTTTCTTAAACTTTGGTGAGTTCAGCCCTGTCAAAATCCATCTCTCTTCCTTACGATGCAGGTTCATCTCTTCATATGGAGATTGGGATCCTCAAGTCTTGAGCCTCATTTAAAAAATTCTGTAATTTTTCTCAGATACAAACCTCACGGAGAGAGAATGATAATCATCATCAGAATAAACATATTGATTTTAAATGATCAATATTTTATGATCACATTTTCAAATAAATGCATTTGACTCTATTTTTGTTCTATTCCTTGAGCAGCCTTTGAGGAAAATTTCTAGCTATTCTCAGAAGCACCCAGAAAGTAGGTTTTTTAGAAAAAAGTATTGACAAAAAAAATAGCCTCCTTTTTTTTCCCCCAATAATCAATTAGAATTAAATTTACAATAAGAAACCAATTCACAATGAGATGTTCATTCAATCTAAGAAAGGGATGCTGTTCATATGAAACAGCTCAACTTCTCCAAATGCAAAATGGCAAAACAAACAGCTTGCAAGTAAAGGATAATTCACAGGAATTACTGGTTTAGTAATTTCAAATAGCAAATATATATGTGAAGATTATGATCTAGTTTTTGACATCTTGAAAGAAGAAAAAACAGAGTAGAGCATATGAAAAAATGTATGAAATATGTATGTATTACAAACTATTCATCCACTCTGCTAATATGATACATATAAAAACAAGTAAACACTGTCAACAACACAGTACTGTTTGTTGTAAAAACTATTGTGAACAGAGTAAGAAATGTGTGGTTATCACAATAATAATTAAATTATTACGATTTTGTAGTTTGTTCAAAGGAGGTGCATGTGGCCACAATACCCAGCAACTGAATCTGAATTGCTTAGGTAGTTGCCAATACACAAGTGCCAGAATTTTTTTCTCTGCTTGCCTTTTCTAGGGTAAGAAAACAACGGAATTGTTTCATGAGGTTTTTTGCTAGATTAACATTATATCCCTGCATATGTAGTCACCAAGGATGGAGCCAGGTCTACCCATAGACTACATCACTTCCTCTGGGCATGCAACCAGTCTGCAACCCCCATCACCTGGAGAATGTCAATCAGAAGAGTAGAAAATAGATGTTTAGGCAGCCAGGCAACAGTTGTGGTGTTCTAAAATCTAATGATATCTTGACTCTTGGCAAAGCTGTTTCCCTCTTTCTGCTGATAGTCTTTGAGAAAGTTTCCTCATCCAGGTTAGAACTCCTGGTAAATAGTGATCTTAAGATTAATTTGTGGAACCTACTAATGCTTTATTTAAACACCAACTTCATAGGCTTTATGAAATCGGCAATATTTTTAGATAAGAGAGTAAATTCTTGGTGTATCATGATTTCTTCTATGAAAGAAAAACCCACGCTTTGAGACAAGATCTATAGAAAGAAAAAATGGCACAAAATCTTTCTGAAACCAAATTTAGCAGATGCTACTAGTGAGAAAGGGATGAGTCACATCCTGCCATAATTTATCTTGGCAGATAAAGAGCAAGCCTGAAATTTCAACAGAAGAACCTTCTACTTACAGATGAGACAAGATATCCATGCCCAGTAGATTTCATTTTTATAAACTTCAATTCAAAAAATTTGGACATTGTAAGAGACTCGAAGGATTTCTGGTTCAATACATTTTGAATTTGCGGAGATCAGGCCTTGCTCAGGCAAGGAACACCCCACCCTGCCCCAGGCCTGTAATCCCAGTCTGGCAATGCCTGCTAATTCCCACCACACCAGAAGCAATGCCCTGCCCCTGTCCCTGGAGCCCCCGTCCAGGCCCAGAGTAGCCAGAATGTCAGAAGTCCCACTTTGGAAGGACCCAGGAAAGCCAAGTATTCAAGGCTGAACACAAGGCAAGCACTTTTCTTTAGCTGATAAAAATTCCAAGAGGAGGTAAACACTGCTGGCAGCCAGGAGCTGGTAGCTTTATGTGTGCTTTTCTATAACTTTTCTGTATTTTTCTCTTTATTCTTCTTCCAATTCTCTCTTTTCAGAATTTCTGAGTAACTTAAAGTTGAAACAGGCTTAGAGTTTGATAAGTTGAATGCAATAAGTTAATGCTTTGAGAAGTGCTCTGTGTTGATTAAATGCTGCTCTAAACCTTTTGCCAAAATCCTCTGATTTTGCAAATACGCCAGTGAAGTCTTTTTTGTTGTTTTGAACTCTTGAGAATATCTTCTTGGAATTTCTTCCATGCGTCTAACTCAGAGTACATGAACAACAGTAAACCCTTTCAAAAGCCTCAACAAGCAAGTTTTTTTGGGCTTTACAAAGATATAAAAGAACACTAAAAATCTCACTTCACAATGGTTTCTGCTTACTTTCTCAAAATGTGAGAAAAGTTATTTTTTGCAACCAACAGTTGACTATCTATAAAGAGTAATTTACAGTGTTGGTTACTAATGGACACACTTTGAGTTGTTTCTTATGTAATATTTTCTTTTGCATGCTAGCGCTTTTTCCATCTATATTCTGGATGTCACTTGTTTACAGACTTTTTCTCTCCCTCTGTCTGCCAGTAAATTGGTTGTTTACAGAAGAGACATCTCAGTGATTGATTTAACTGTGAATTATTCGTTTAGCATATTTGTTTGTCCCTTTCCACCCATGAAATGGGAACAGCATTACTTTCATGTGACAGTGGTCACTGGGGTTTTCAGGATGGAGAGATGTAGATCTGACTCCATATTTAGAAAGCTTGATTTATTTATTTTATTATATATATATATTTCATTATACTAAAAAGAAAAAGAAAGGAAAGGCCTCCTCAGAAAGCTAAGCTAAGCTAAGAATAGACTAGAAAGAATGATAACAAGGCAGCTCTCTTGGACTCTGTCCGAGAGAACTCGGTCCTGGATTGGCCATTAATTATAAACATCCAAGATGGGCCAATCCAGACAGACCTGTTGCATTCCACAGCAGCAGATAACAATTGTTTACATCTTGTTGCTGAAACTTCTCAGCTTCAGCAGGAAAAAATCCTAAAAAGGATTTTTCATAAAAGAAATGTCTGCGACACTTTCATGGCTGTAAAGACTAAGCAAATAGGTTTTGGTTGAATTTTTTTTTTAATTATTTGCAAAGGACAGCTCCTCCATATACCCAACCTCTACATCTCTGCGCACTAGAGTAAAAGGCTAATCCTGAGTAGTGGGAAGGTGTAACAGGCCACCTGTTTACAGACAATTAGGCTATGAAGGGAGTTCACTCAACATTTTTCTTAAATACTTAAGAGTTTGTCAGCCTAACTTTAAAATCTAAAAATCTTCAGTCAGTTGCCAAGATATATCAAAGCCATGGATTTTTATCCCTTCAAATTACTGGTGATTCGCTAGAAGTTTGATAATTGTGTTGACTTGAATTTTGCTAACAATTCCTAAATTTTTTTGGCCAGATATTCTGTTATGTTCATTATGATTCATGTAAGCATCATTTTGGCTAAGAATAATGTTAGTGTATGCTGAACATTTCAAAATCCCTGCTTATTTGCCATGTGATCTAAACATTATCTGTGTAATTTATTTTTAAAACTTCTTTATAAAAGTTCTGTTTATGTTTTTATGTGCTATCAGTCCCAAATTGTTTCTTTTAAGTTGGATTGACCTATTATTAACATCCATTTTGATATTTTTTATGCAAATGATTGGAAAGTCAAGATTTTTATAAAAATTACACTTCCATAATTCTCATGATTTTGTACTGCCCTCAAAATGAAACTTAATTCAGTGCTTTTCTGCAATGAAAGTTCCTTCTTGGGTTGACATGGCAAAAATTTCTCAAAGATGACCAGCATTATCTGGTCCACATAAGCAACTATTTTTTGTAAGTGCAAGAGCCAAGAAAGTGTAAAATGCATTGCAAGATAAAAACCAAACAGAAATCAGGGTGAGAATGACTGTTTTTTTCACTTACTATGTACTTGAAGAAACCATATTCACCATTTCACTTCTCTTTGCTACACAAGCCAGATTTACCTCATCTTCAACCCCAAAACATCTACCTGAAAGCAAAGATGCAAGAAAAACATCAGAAACCTTGGAGATGGGGATGGAGATAAACAAAAGACGAGAGGCCAAGGAGGAGATGGTCACAGGGAAGACATGAATTCTGTCTGGCAACAGCTCCTAGCAATGCAACTGTCCTCATGTTAGGGTTATAAGAAAAAAAATGAAACAACCTGTAAATGGGCATGATGGATTTCATCTTATGGTGACTTAAATACTTAGTTAGAACTCTTAGTTCCTTATCACACTTTGTAGCCCTATAAAATGAATATGCAGAGCCAGCAGTGACCTTAGGCAGAGCATCACATCACATTACTCAGACACTGCTCTTTGAGAGGTGTGACAGAAACATTTTAATCTACTTACTTGTAGCCCGCCTCGCAGCCACAGGAGCTGGACTTATGCTGGCTAGCCGCTCCCAGAGTGGCTGGAGGAGACCACGAATTCTGCCACTCCCAGGTTCTTTGCAAGAACCTGGGGTAGTGGTGCTGTCTGCAGAGTGGGTGGCGCAGGCGAGAGCATGGCTATGAAGTTCTGAGGTGAAGGAAGGAGAGCGGACACTTGTATGGGTGCCAAGGCGCTTTACTGTCCCAGGGACCAGTGACGGTGTCAGAGAAGAACCATTCGGGGAGGCACTGATAAAGGCGATGGGCATGACAGGAGGAGACACAAGGGAAACAATAAACGAAGCCCAGGGGAGGAGTGTGGGACACAACTGAACCAATAAGGATTGCATAGGGGTGGGAAAAGGCTCAGGAGGCAAATCATATCTTAAACAAGGGATAACTGACATAGAAGGTTCTTGAAATAAACGGGGGTGGTTACAATGATGGACAGGGAAACTGGGCAGCACCATGAGGGAGGAGATAAACTTACAAGGACATAAAGGGAAGGACTAGGGGATCAATCACCTTGACGGACAGGCCACTGGTGGGAAAACAAGGGACAGACAACTCAGGGACAAACCATTGTGAGGGAGGAACATGGGGGGAACCGAGGATCAAACCATAATCTCAATTTGTAAAAAATAACCAACTTTACAACAAAACTTGAATAAATATCTTAAAACACACAAGGCTACATCTCCCCCTTTTTTGTTTTAAAAAGGAGAGGGGCACTGTAAAAAAGAACAAAGTCCAGTTCAAAGGAGAGGGTGCTGTAAAAAGGAACAAAGTCCAGTCCTTCACACTTTGGTGCCCTCTACCTTTTGGTTCTCACACCATCCATCATTTTTTGTAACAGCGGTGGCAAAGGCAATCTTGGATGCTGAGGAAGGCTTTGAGGTGGAGGCGGTGATGACTCACTTTAGGACACCGAAGCACAAGGACAGCAGGAAGAGGATGACAATAAAATAACTTATGCCCTTAATGAGGGACAGCATCCACCCGGAGAGACCCCAGTTCTTAAACAGACTTTTAAACCAGTCTTTGCCCTCCTACTGTATGTTGCCTACCATGCCTTTGATCTCCCGGATGGGCACGTGGATCGACTGGCTCTTGGATGATAAATTAAAACAGCACAGCCCCTCAAACTCCTGGCACCCATGCCCGTGTGCCAGCAGCAGAAAATCAATAGCTGCCCTGTTTTGCAGGGTGACCCATCTGGTTATTTCCTCGTCTTCTAGGGGGCCACTTAAGGCCCTAGATGTCAAATTCACCTGGAGAGTCACCCAACACTCAAGATTTCCCAGCTCACTAAGAGCTTTTGTGACCACTACCCACAGTAGAAAAACGGGCACAGCAACACGCTTGGACTTGGCCCAATGGTAAAGTTTGCTATCGCCATGTTCATCAAATTGCATTGCACCCCTTTTGACAATTTTTGAGCTTAATTTGGCACTCCGAATCTGAATTTGGGACATGTTGGGTGAACTCAGGGATCGGTGCCCCACGGTGCATGGACCTCTGAGATGGCGAGAGGGGATTCCAGGGTAAGCTCTGTCTCCGCAAATGAGGAATATCCCTTTATCTAATTTCCGGGCATAGCCATCATCGGTGGACGGGGATTTGATTTTTATAAGGCTCCCACACCACGTGCTTGCTCGGAATTCTACCTTAAATTGCTTAATGTTCTCGTATTGGTCACTTCGTGAATTGGGTGTAAAATCAAAGTGTATGCAATAATCAGCTTTTGCGGATCCTAGCAACTCGGGTTCCTGAGGCTCGGACTCAGTGTGGGGCAGATTGTGAACCCACCTGCGCCACAGGACCAAGGGGTTGGTCACCAGAGTACGGGCATAAGTCAACTTTCTCCAGTACCTGAAAATCTCTGCCAAAGTGTTCGGCAGATTATCTTTGTTAAATCAGTCCTGTGCACTCCGGAGGGAACTCGGATATTCTGTTACCCTTTAAGGGAATCCCCACCAGACAGGTAGACATTGGATCACCTGCTGCTGTGGTGGAAACGCACAGATGGCTTTAGTTCAGGGCATGAGCCAGGGTTACCCAGACATTTTTTCGGGGCTGTGGGATGATCCATGCGCCCACCAAGGACTGGTCTAGTACTGTGATCTGAAGCTGAAGCACACTGATGATAAATGCAAGGAGCATTGTGGATGCCTGAAATGAAATGAAAACAGAACATGTAATGAATACTAAGACAAACACAACAACTGAATTTCTTTGAAGAAGAGGCAAACAAGTAGGAGAGGCCAAGTAGGAGAGGCCGTGTTAAGAGTCTCTTCTCTACCTGCGGCGTTTTCGATTTTGCGCAAATGCGGGGTCATTGGGGTCTTCCTGTCCGTGGGGGTTACAGCTTGAGGCACATAAGCAGACTCCGTTGGTGTATAGGGCTTGACTGACTTCTTAGGGACCCATTTGACACCTGAGGGCATGGACACGCAGGCATATCCATATCCCCAAGTGATGAGCTGGACTGGACCCTGGATTTCTCCAGAGTCTGGGTCCCTAATAAGGACAGGTGACTTTTCCTTAAACCCAGTGTGTTGCTGTTGGTGGAAGTGTCTCAGGACTGGCGGCTCCAGTCTGTCGAAAGAACAATTCAAGAAATTGGTAGTAAAGAGCGCTTTGCAGAGCCTGAGATGTGGGGACAGAGCTTGGACATCTACCCGTTGGCGGGCGAGGACTTGCTTTAAGGTCTGGTGAGTGCGTTCCATTACAGCCTGACCAGTGGGGGAGTGTGGAATTCCCATCTGGTGTTGTACCCCCCATTCCTGCAAAAACTCACCAAATGCCTTGGGAGGTATAAGCTGGGCCATTATCTGTTTTGATAGTAGATGGGGTTCCCAAAACTGCAAAGGCATGAATTAGATGTTTTTGTGCTTCTGCCGCTTTTTCCCCAGTGTGGGCTGAGGCAAAGACTGCCCCCGAGAAGGTGTCCACAGATACCTGGACATATTTGAACTGCCCAAATTCGGATACGTGGGTGACATCAGTTTGCCAGACTTCACAACTGCGGAGTCCTCTAGGGTTCACCCCGGAACCCAATGATGGTAGAGCTGTCTTCTGACAATTTGGGCATGTGGCCACAATCACATTGGCTTGGTCTCACCGCAGGTGAAATTGGCAGACCAGCCCTGGGGCATTCTGATGAAATTGCTGATGGCTTAGCTTGGCCTGCTGGTAGATGCTAGGTAGGCCAGCCAGCTGCAGAGGTGCGGCTAGGGCGTCTGCCCTGCAGTTTCCCTCGGCAATAAACCCAGGGAGGTTGGTGTGTGATCTTACATGCATTACAAAGAAGGATTGCTCCCGGTGGGAAACTAGGTGTATTAAATGTGAGAGCAAGCAATAGATGGCAGGATTGGAGACTTCTTTGAGCACTGCATGTTCTGCCTGCTACATAGGCCGAATCAGTCACTAGATTAAAAGGCTGTGAAAACTTCTCAAAAGCCCTGATGACTGCATCTAACTCAGCAACTTATGGGGAACCCTCCACATTCTGCACATCAGCTTCCCACTGCTGAGTCTGAGGGTCCTTCCTAGCAATGACCGACTTGTGGGATCCTTCAGATGTGTCTGTAAAAACTATCAGAGCTTTGAGTGGACATGACTTTGAACCTCTTTTGGAATCAAATTGAATTCAACTCTAAACAATTTGTGGCCCGGATGGTCGATTGAAATTTGGCCAGTGCAGCTGTCTGGGGAGAACTGCAAATTCTCATTTAGCCATTATAAATTTTCCACAGTGTTCAATGATATCCTCCCCATGGATGTTTGGATAGGGAGGTGAATGCGTGCAGAATCGCACCCCGCCAACACACGCAGGTGAGCCCTAGCCCTCGTGATCAGCTGAGCCATCAGCTCTTGTGGCTTGGTGATGCTCTTGGACAACTGGTGACCAAGGAACACCCACTCTATGATTAAGAGGCGGTCCTTTTGGTCCGTGTCCCATTGAAAAATCAACCCATAAAGACGCGGTAGCCTACCCAATATTATGAAGCTGAAGGGCAGATCCTCACGACATCGGTGGGCATGCTATCTTGCAGCGGTGGACTGGACCTTCTTGAGTGCTGCCCTGGCCTCTGGAGTCAGGGCCCTTGGGGAATCCAGGGTCTCCCCCCCTTTTAACAAGTTGAAGAGAGTGGATAGATCTCTCGTGGTGAGCCCCAGCCAGGGTCTGATCCAGTTTAAGGATCCACAGAGCTGGTGCAGGTCTCTTAGGGTTTTAGGGTTAGTATGAATTAGGATCTTTTGGGGTGTAATGGTGCGGTGGGTGATTTCAAGGCCCAGATACTTCCAAGGTGGCAGGCATTGGACTTTCCTTTTTTGTAACTCAAATCCTGCCACCGACAAGGCTGTAATAGTGTCCTCTAAGGCACCTGCAAGCATGTCGTTGTCAGGGGCACAAATAAGGATATCATCCATGTAATGGTATATTATGCATCTTTTCTCCCTTGCACGCACAGGGGACAGAACCCTAGCAACATATCACTGGCAGATAGTAGGGCTGGTTTTCATTCCCTGAGGAAGAACGCACCAGTGGTAGCGCTTCATGGGAGCTCCCTCTGTTGATGGAGGGCACAGAGAAAGCAAACCGTGGTACATCATCTGGGTGAAGGGGAATATGAAAGAAACAGTCTTTGATGTCAATAACTGCCAATTTCCGATTTTGTGGGAGCATAGATGGGGAAGGCATCCCTGGTTGGAGTGATCCCATGTCTTCAATGACATTATTGATTCTCCTCAGATCGTGGAGAAGACACCACCTGTCACATCCATGCTTCCTGATAACAAAACCAGGAGAGTTCCAGGGGCTGTTGGTTACTACTATGTGGCCTTTGGCCAGTTCCTCTTCCACAATCTGAGTGAGCGCCTTTAATTTTTGTTTGTTCAGTGGCCAGTGCTCTACCTGGACTGGTTTTTCTGTAAGCCAATTCAGTTTGAGGTTAGGGCGCTCCCCAGTGGCTGTGCCTAAAAATGTTGAGGAGCAGGCAAGTCCAATTTCGCCCCCCACTGTGACATGGCATCTCTCCCCCACAGGGTAAACTTGGAATTCAAAACGAATGGGCGTACAGACACTAATTGCCCATTCGGCCCCGTAATTTGTACTATGCTTTTTGATCTGCATGCCAATTGCAAACCCCAGCTCCTAGTACTGAGCTACTCACCTTTTGCAGCTCTCATTGTGGCAACCATTTGTGTGGAGGAATGACCATCACGTCTGCTCCTGTGTCCATCCATGCCCTGAAGTTTTATAGACTGGCCCCCACTCTTAAGGCCACACCACATGAGGGGCTTTTCCTCTCCCAGCACCCCATTGTGAAAAACAGAAAGGTCCAGGTCATGGCACATAAAAAGTGGTATTGGGATAGCTTGCGCAATGATCTGGCCTTCTGGCAGGGACAGGGTGGGGGGGTGGACACAGCGCATTATGAGGGTAAAGCGCTCTGGGTTGAGTGTAAGAACTGCTGGAACAACTTCAACCCCCAAGGGAGTGTACTTTGTGTCCCCAACAACGAGATACTTGCAATCGAGGGATGGAATGCGCCTGTAGGTCTCCGCCTGTTGAATGTGTGGGACAAGTCCAGGCTCTGTGCCAATCTTGTGCCAGTCCTGATTGGAATAAGAGATAGTTAGTCTGAGTCTGTATGGTTTGCGACAGTCTGATGTGGTTAATTGGCAAATGTTGTTGTGATCAGCTGACCCCCCGCAGACTACTCTATTTGTATCATCACGTGGGGCTTGGTCGCACTGAGCATTCAGTTTTTTTGACCATGGTGACGAGAAACTTCCTCCCCTTTTTCTCCCCTTCTGTCTCCCGCTACACTCAGGGGAGCCCTCCCAAGGAAAGGGCAGCAGTGAATAAGGTGATCGTCACAGCCGCAGTGGAAGCAACAGCGCCGCGGCGAGATCGGCGAGATTGGAGCTCTTGGAGTAAAGGTAGGTCTTGCTGGGGCTGAGAAGGCTGCGGCCATTGCTCTTTTGGACAACGGATTGACTCTAATGATGTCTTCTATGACGAGCATGGCTTTCCGCATGCACTCCTCAATAACTTGAGCAAGGGTGAGCGGAGGTGACGCAGGAAGAGCAAGGATGACCCTCCTGCAGGCCTCGTTAGCATTGGTGGTTACAATGTCAAGAATTAGCTGCTCTTTTAGCTGAGGGCTGTCTACCTTTTTCTCAACTGCAGCTCTTACCCTGTCAACAAAATCTACGAAAGGTTCAGAGAGAGTTTGTTTAATAGCATATAAGGCACTGCAGGTTCTTTGGAAGGCATCCCAAAGAATGCTCGTTCAGCCGTAGCTCTGACCATATCCAGGACTTCCCTGGGGATTAATGCCACTTGCTTTTGTGCAAAGCTCCACTCCCCCTCACCTATAAGGTGGTCCATTGTGATAAGGTGGCCCTCAATATCCGCAGCGCATTCCTCGCTTTTCTGGATCTCTGGGAGGAGGTCCCCTGTTAAGCTTCTCCATGTCCTTTCCCACAACTGATACTCCGATGGAGGAAGCAGACAACCAGAGACGTTTAATATCATCAGGGACTAATGTTCTCAAAAGGTTGTCTTTAAAATTCTCCAGAAAAATTCACTTTTTGGGCCAAATTCTCATTTGGACTTGCAGAGATCCTAGATACTATCATAAGAAAGAGGCTCATATCGCGGATGTGTCCTGTTTCTGCTGTAAGTAACTGGAGCGAAGAACAAAGGCTCTGCATTACTTAAAGCACCCTGCTTTCCAGGCCCCCACCCCCTGGCTGCTGCATTATCGTGGGAACCAGAAGGCAGGGCATGGGAAACAGGAACGGGGGGGGGCGGCACCCTGAGGCTGAGGGGTGGAACTCTGGGCAGAGGCCATGGGGAGCAAGGGCTGGGCTGATGGTAATGCCGTGGGAGGAGGGGAGGGGTCAGGTGACATGGGAGGAGGCATTGTGTAATCATACTTGGGAGGAGACAATTCAAACCTTGCAGAGGAAGAGGAGGGGGAAGAGGTAGGGTCAGGAGTTAGGGCGGGAAGGAAGGGATTCTGGGAAGGAGAAGTTTCTGCCACGAGGTGGCAGCCATTTTGTGGCGCGGGAATGGTCGCCATGTGGCGGTGGCCATTTTGAGATGGCAAAGAGGGAGAAGAGACCCCAGCATTGTGGTGGCAGCCATTTTGTAGCACAGGAGCAGCTGCCACAAGGTGGCGGCCATCTTGTGGCATGTCTTGGGATTGTGCGAGGAAACGGATTTTGGGCAGTAAAGCAATCTTGAACATTTTTGGGCTCAGCAACTGGGAAAAAAAGGGATTGGGAGGAGATTTAGGAACAGGTTCCCGGACAGTGTGGCCACCACTGTCAGGGCGAGGGTACCGAGGGGACCGGGGGAAGCCAGGGAGATGGCAGCAGCCCGGCATCTGCTCTGGATGGGTTGCTTCCCCTTGCCTACCCCATGTAGGGGAAGCGGGAGTAGGGAAAGAAGGCAGGGACGGGGGTTGAGGGAGAACTGGGGAGTTTGTCATAGGACAATTTTTACTCTCCCGCTCATGATTCACGGCATTATCCTTCACAACTTCAATAATTAAAAAGAAACAGCCACATATACCCTTCCCTTACAGTAGGATCCATTCTTTTGGTACTTTCTGTTAACAAGCACCCTATTGCTCTCCAAAAATTCTTGTCTTTGACTTCTTTTACTGTCAATTGCAGGAACTTAGAAAATATCCGTTGAACAAACCCTTTAACTAAACCCTTAGAAAATCGTTCATTCCCCTCCCACACAATACCCTCAACTTGGAAATACACCTCTCTCTGCTGGGTCGACAGCCGAGTACCCATGCTGCCAACCCAGCTCACTTCCACCCACTCACTGCTGGAAACAGAGAAATTAAAGCTTTGAAAAGGGTTCCAAAAGCTGCCACAGCAGACTGCTCATGCTGTGCACGGCATGTTCCCTCCCCTGGAATCAACAGCTGCCCTAAGGCAGCTGCCTTGGACAGGTCCACGCCAATGCCACCCGGGAAAACTCACCAAACCACAGACTCCAGGAAAAAAGGCAGCAGCGGTAGTCCCTGGTCCAGGAAGGCGGTCCTTTCGCTGCATGCTGCAAGAAAGGGATGCGCCCTTTAAACACACAATGCTACACTTACTAAAGGAAAGGCTCGGACCATAAGCATTTCTTACAAATCCATGCATAGCAAAAATCAAGTGGGAAGCTTCACAGGTTTCTTGTCCACCAGCCTTGCCGACAACTCTGGGAAGAGGATCACCCCATTACTCAGAACTTGTATGCTATGAACCCCTCATTTCTTCCCTGGCTCCACAGCGATTTTTAACTGTCCTTTATGGACTGACCTTATTTCTCTACCATCCTCCCATAACTTCTCACCAGTAATTATGTCAATTACTTTCTTTTCCCCTGCATTTGCTTGTAGTCCAGATGACTTTCTCCAGAAAAAGCAAAAAGAACTTCGAAAAATGTAAGGTTTCAGCCACAAAGAGAAACAAGACATATATGCCTTTCCTTCTCCTCTTCATATGAATATATTTCTTGTACTAGATGTACCACTCTTCCTCAAGTCACAGAGAAGAC
This sequence comes from Diglossa brunneiventris, assembly GCA_019023105.1. Taxonomy (NCBI): domain Eukaryota; kingdom Metazoa; phylum Chordata; class Aves; order Passeriformes; family Thraupidae; genus Diglossa; species Diglossa brunneiventris. The sequence goes on from CM032382.1 coordinate 27,816,263, forward strand.
AAGAAGCCTTCATTGCATATTTTTCTTATTTTCTGCAACTGTCTAAGGAATGTATACCGGAAAGTGTCTCCAACAGAATAAAGGGAACCCACTTCTTTTGCCAACAAACAAGCCTCTTTTAACATCTTCTGCCCATATACTGTTACAACACTATTAGGTAGTCTTGGTTCTTATAGCTGTTATTTCCAGTTTATACTTATTTTGTTTTTTTGTCTCATACTTTAGCCTCAGTATCTCTTATTTGATCATCACTGAATAGTTTATTTGCATATTCATAAAATAAAACAAATTAATGTACAACCCTTTTCTAAAACCTCACCAAATTTCATTTAGAATTTATCTAAGAGGTTGCTACAGGTGATCTCAAGGAGCTTGGGCTCCTCCACCCGTAGCCTAAGCTGACCTGTGGCCATGCTTCTGGTCTGAATTATGTGAGAAGTGTCCTTGCATATGGCAGGGAGGCTGGGGACTAGATGATCTTTAAGGTCAATTCCACCCCCTTAACATTCTATGATTCTATGATGTCCCTGCCAGCATGCTTGAATCCCTAAGTCTATCATACTGTACTAGAACTTCTCCATGCTGGCAGAATTTCAATACATATTTCATGGATTTGAGTGATGGTGGTGACTTTAAATGAAGTCATAGTATTGCCTTTTATTGTTGCATATACACTCCCCTCTGGAAATATTTTTCTTCATGGATCTTAGGGTCACATCTGATACCTTTGTCATTGCATCAGACTGGCAGAGTCCAGCCATACCAGATAAGGCATGCATGTTTTTATCTGTTGTTTTCAGCTGATGGCCTCCATAGCTAATAGCAGAAATTATTTTGGTTATTCGTAATAAAGACATTTTTTATGTACACTTTTAAAATTTCCTCCCATTTCATCTCAAGGCTCAGTAGTTCTCCTATGTGATCTGATCCACCTTTGTTCTAATAATGCCTCCTGCCCGCAACCTGCCCATGCATGTCCTGACCATCTTCATATTCCTTTTGAAAAAGGCCCTTTAATGGGAATGTTAAATAACTCCAGCTTCAAATCAAGGCTAGCTGACTACCTCCCAGACTAGTACTTCCAAAAAGGCGGTTTTTCTACTTCCTTTCAGAGTTTCTTTACATTGTTTTCCTTAAACTAATTTCAAGTTTGACACTGGGAATCACTTTACTGAAGATTAGGTAGTCCCTGCACTTCTACTGTAGATTTCTGCATAGAAAAGGTGATTATCAACATCCAGGGACAGTCTGTCTAACTGTTCATCAGAAAAAAACAAGAGCCCTGGATGTCAAGTCATGGCAAGAAGCACAACTTAACTGTTGGCAGATTACTTCAGTGAGCAGAGAATTTGAGATTTTGCTTTGTATAAGTTTTCTCTCTCATGACAGAAGCCATGGGTGCTGGAATAATGAATTACTTCTGTTAATGCATGACGCTTCTTCTGCTGTGTGGGAATTAACTGACAGTGTGAGGTAGATGGCACTAGAAAATAACATTATTTGGTGCCTTTAATTAATTTATAATTATAAAATTAAATTTATTTAATTTTTCAGGGCTATTCTAGGATATGAATAGCCCTGAAAAAAAAGATATTTCTTTTGTTTAAAAGAAGAATAAAGACGAACCCCCTGCCCAAAAAAACCACCCAAAACAACAAAAACAGCAACAACAAAGGCATGTTGGCACTATTGAAAGCATACATTGTATAGGTTAATGCTTCTGAGAAGAACTATAAATATACCACAGGATCTGCAGCACTGGCATGCACACTTCCAGTGCATCCAGTAAGTCTTGGACAAATTGTGTGCCTTTCAATTAAAGATTTGATATCCTTGAAAGGACTGGACTCTGCACATGCACCACAAAGTACATCATATGTGAAGTGCATGTATCAGAATTTTCTTGTATGCAGTAGTAAGTGTTTCAACTGAGCATTGAGGAGATGTGTGAAATACTGTAATTCCATAAGCATTGAAGTGCCATAAAGAGTTCAGGGTCACAGTCAGGAACCCATGGAGAATGCTTCAAGAAATATTGGGTGGGCTGTCAAAAACCATGGTCAGGAGCAGTGGTGAGAGGACACAAACCTTTCCTGTAGCACTAGACAAAGAAGAGAAGCCCAGGACTATAGTTTTCCTTTTCACACTATCTGCTTTAGCTGCCATAGAAAAGTTACGTCTAGTTGCTGTAGTAAACTAACCAAAAATAACTAATCAGGAAGCATTTTCTTCACAAAATTAAAAAGAAGAAGGAATTTTTTTTTATTAAAGAGTATGTCACCATGGCTCCTGGCGCTACATTAGGGTGCCATACCATCATCTTCTGATAATTATTATACAGAAGTAAAAATCAGGCCTCATATGACAAGAAAAATGTAAATATTTTTACTATTATGACATCAAGAAAATTGGGTTGCTCTTTTTAATATATGGGATTATGTTAGAGCTCTGGTTAGGATACACTATTAATACTACTCTACATCTATAGTAGGATGTATCTTGTGAAAGGAGAAGAAACTTAGGTTTTAAAATCTTCTCAGCTGAATTATTTTATTTCTAATTACTCAGGGAAGGAAAGGGTACTAATTCATACTGGAAATTAATCTTCCTAAGACACATTTCAACCAGCTTCTTTCTTAATGCTTTACGATAGATTCTGTCCTTCTTGTTTAGTAAGTACATAATTTGAGATGGCAGAAGAAAGGAATCAGTTGCCACAGTATGCTGGCATTTCATTTTATTCTGAATGGCTGTCAATGCTGTGGGCTTAATATAATTGGCTGCTGATTTTACTGCCACGCCTCACTTCCATGCTGAGAGAGAAGCAGAAATAGTCACAGTGACAGGCAGAGAGTTTTACATCCAACCTCAAGTGTTTGAGGCATATGGTCCCTGGAGTTATAGGTGCTACTCTGCACTGAATCTCCTTGCAGGACTTAACTAAAAATATCCTCTTCTTATGGTCTTCTCAGTGGGGGGAGTATCATGAAACATAGAGTTCAATGGATGAGGTATGTTCAGTCTGGATGGGAATGTGCAGGGACCTCCCCTGTATGGGAGGTGGGGGAGTTTTACACTGTGTTTTGCAACAAATTCTGGATCTGTTGCCACACCTCAATCACATGCTTCCATCAGTCCTCTGATGGAAGGTCTCAAGAATATGTCAGTGGGGTGCTTTAGAGCTCTTTGATGGTTTACCATCCCTTTTAAGACATGACAGCTCACAGTATGCCTCTCACATCAGCATAGCAGAGCCAATTATAACACATCACACCTTCCCCAGGAGAAGGGAAGGTGAGTATTATAAATGAGTGAGTTGTGTAGGGGGGGACAATTACCATGATAAAAGACACCATCCGACTTTATTGCCCTCACAGCTCAGTTTGTAGCCTTCCCCTCCATCTTATGGGAATCACCATCACAGCCCTAAATGTATTAGGGCCAGAGGAGTCAATGCCTAAAGAGCAATGGAAGAGGTTGTGTCAATAGCCAATTTAAAACATTGATGAAGTTTTCCTTTTCTGGTGTCCTTAAGGCACCCTTGCCTATCAGTAGTTCCATATCCATAGAAGTATACTCTAGAGGAAGAAAGATATTTCTTACATCATCTTAGAATTTTTTTCTGCTTTGGTTTAGCAGTTTTCATCATAAACACATTTAGTCATCCCAAGGCAAATCTGACCACTTCCCAAGAGACAGAAACTTGGGTGAGATTCAGAAATGGAGTATAAACCACCAGTCTCCCTAAGGCAAAAAGAGCACTTACAATGTCCAGGACACACCTCTGCTTGCATCAAAAACCTCTCAGCTAAACAAATATAGCTAAATCATGTAACAGAGAGTTGGAGAAATTAACTGCTGTGGCCTATAGTTAATGGGTGATTTGACAAGAAGAACACTATTGTTACAAATACTATAAAATGAAAACAGAACAAACACTGCAAAAACAAGTTTGTTCACACACATTAAATTCTTATTTCATCCAGAAATGTATTGACTTTCTCTGGGATCTACCCCCAGCCAGCTACAGAGGATTTTTTCAACATGATTAGTGAGACCAGTCAAAACATTGAAACTTTGAAGTATGGCAGTGCTGCTGGGTATCAGCATACAAAATTAGGACTTCATTAAGAAAGTCTGCATAACATCTTCCATAAGGCATGCAACCATCTGGCAGAAATGCCTCATAAAGGAAAATGTCGCTATGGAGCGCAACACAGCACAAAATACCACAACTCCATCCGAAGGGTGCAAGAGAAATTTATTATAGCAACATGTTGCTTTTATACTTTTCAAGATATTTACATTTATTTAATAGGCACATTTACTGCCCATTGGTTATAAGAAAGAAACAAAGTTCTTAGTAGGTGATCAAGGAGCCACGTCATTCTGTGAGCCAGCTAGAGTCTGTATCTTTTAACTTTCTCTCCTTCATCACGTCTCCATGGTGACAACCTTGGTGTCTTCCTCAGGAGAGATACGGGGCTTTCCTTATCACCAGGAGGCCTTTGCTGGCTCACAAGAACAGCACAAAATGCCTTTCCTACAGAAAAAGGCCTTAAATCATCACTCACTGAAGAGTAGTTGTTTTTCTACATTATAGCTGGATACAAAGACGTGTTACTATTATCCTAAGTAAGAAATGCTCTTCCACAGGAACCAGCTTTGCTTAATGTACCAATGTAGCCTAAGAGAGTACCACTCATGTTTGTCCTTAGTCAGGTATTGCTTTCCATTGCAGGTGGCCATCATGGTATTTATTGTCTGGACTAAGCATTAGAAAATCTTAAAATAGGAAGCAATTGTCCTCGGGTGATGGGAGGAGAACCACGTGGGTGAAAAGACTATTTTTACTGTTTTTCCACCTCCTGAGATAGTCTTTTCTGAAAGGTAAAGACCAAAAATTAAACTGCTCTAAAGGTATTGAAATTAGACACTTTGGAACGAATTGCTTTGTTCCAATCTCTGTCAGTAACACTCTGAATACATCTCCCCTACATTTTATTTTAAAGCATCAGTGGTCTTGCTGTTTCCAAGAATATTCACAGTCTGCTCTTGTGCATATGTCCAGGGCATGTAAAACAGAACTACCAGAGGTGATCATGACCAGCAAAGGATATGATGTCAAGAAAATATAATGGAATACAACTTCAAGATGTTTCCCAGGGCACATAGGTAAAAGGCAAAATTATTTCTCTGCTTGCATGAGTATTGGCTAAAGTCTGGTAAAGGATGGGAGTTTTGTGACTATTTCCAGTTCATTTAAATAACAAAATAACCACAGATCAGGTGTCAAATATGGCTCACTATTTCTGTGGCATGTTATACTGATCTCCTTCTCACAGCTTATTGCCATGAATTTCCTAAACCTTTTTTCTTTCTGGAATGGATAAAGCATCCCATGACATATTTCATAGTCATCTCACCTCTAGACTGGAAAAACACTTGTACAGAGGTATCAGGGAGGTAAGATCCAACTAGTTTTTCAAATCAAAGGCAGAATAAGCAGTACAGGCATCAGGAGCTGATAAATTTGTTTTATCAAAACACAGATTTCAGTTATTATTTCATATTAATAAATAATTTTTTTAAACATATGGTATCTAGTGTAAATAGGATATTCTCAAAGCAGTTAACTGTCTTGAATTTACTGTCCTGAAAATAATTGGTTTTCTTCAGTTCTTTTCTTGGTCCTTTATCCCTCTCATTGCTTCACCAACCACTGTCTCCTAAGAACAGAAGTCTGACACCTTACCCTAAGCAGTCAATATGTAGGTTTTTGCTTAGTGAACTGTGATTTGTCTTGTAAATTATTAGGTGGTGGTTGTTTTCTCTGCTTTGATCCAAAAAACCCACATTCTTAGAAGGCAAATCTGAAGGAAAATGGAAGTTCTAATTTTGCCAGAAATTAAAGGATAAACATTGGATGAACAGAAATTAGTTTCAAGAAACATTGTTCTTTTAGGACCAAAGCACTATAGACTGAAATATAATTCTTTAAAATAGGTTGCTTGAAGACAAACTGACTGAGCGCATGGAAACCAAAATTTTCATTTCTGTTTGCCCATACCATCCAAGCCTGCAGAAGAAGAAGGCTAAGTAGAATGCATGTCTGTATTGTTTAATTTTTCTCATGCAAAACTTTGGAGGAGAGGCTGTGATTCTCTATGAATTTTATGTATCAAGCAGTGTGACTTTTTTCAAGATACAGTCACAGTCCTTGTTCTATCTCACAACATATATACAAGTGTTAACACAAAGACAACTTTGAACAGACATTTTATCACTCTTGATAGGGTTTCTTAAAATATTACATTAGAAGGAGAGAAATTGAAGCAAGTAGCTACCACCAGAACGGAGTTTAGTGGTACAAAGATGGGAAAAGCAGGTTTTGAGGAGTGTAAGTGAGATCTCTTTAGATGTTTCAGAGGCAGAAAGATGACCAGTTCTTCTTTTCTCGGTCATATATAAATCTATGTATTGGGAAAATTAGATAATGCACACTTAATATCTGTATGTATATATACACACATATATATTTATACACACATGTATTTATACATATGTACATACATAGATATATGTACATAATCATATATATTATTATCATTATCCATCTTCTGCTGATGTGGAAATTCAAGTTCACAGTTAAAAGAAAGACGAACCAGATGAAAATAAAGATATTACCAGCATGTGCAAAGAAAACCTTTTTTTTTTCACTGTTATTATCACCAAGATTTCATACTGGATTATTAAAGAGATACTTCAAAAGCAGTAAGTCATGTTTGATATTTCTATTTTTATTTCTTTATCACGCTGTAGTTTCTCTGTCATACTTTACAGTATTGTATCAGATTAATTTCACAGGCAATATGCTCAGAGAAAGAGCAGATCAAAGAAAGGAGAAGAAAAAAATGACTTGAAGAACCTAAGGTTCAGCTTCTTGCAGAGCCTAATTTACTAGTTTACATAATAGTTTTAAAAGTCAACTTAATAAGCTGTAGATCATAACATTCTATCCTTTCTTTACCTTAGTAAAAATTAATGCTAATTAATTAGCATTAATTTTTACTAATATAGCTAATATTAGCTTTTACTAATATAGCTAATATAGGCTATAGGCACATTAAAAGAAGACATAGCATTTGATGTTATGTGATCACATTCAAAAAAATTATCAATAGAAGTTTAGCAGCTGTGACACATAGCTCAAATCTAGTTTGAATGCTGATAAGCATCATTGTGTTGAGCAGTCTGTTACATTGTGCTACTGTTTGCAAGTTGCTTCATTATGAATAGGGTGAAATGTACACTACTGGACCCAGACAAACAATTGCTCACTGAAATGATTATAAGACACCAACTTTCCTCTGGTCTGAAGGAAAGTTAGAAGCATGAACTTGGCAATGACATGTGGCAACACAAGAGGTTTTATAAGTGACATTTGCTTTAACAAAGCTCAGCCATTATAGAAAGATTGGAATTCCAGCACTGACATCCTCAATATGTTTGTTGTTATCCCCTTGGAGCTCCATGTTCATTATGGAACTGGCGTTGGTGGAAACAGTGTTCAAATGCCATTAGAAACATAACAAAGCATCCAAGAAAGTTCATCTGGGTGCTTCATTCAAATAGCTGGAATTTCTGATGTCTTTTTTAGCTTTCTTTAGGAAAGAGCTATAAGGTGGGCCATTAAAAATCCCATGCATACATCTGTTGTCACCACTTGAGCAGGAAACTGGTTAGTGGAACTGCATGCAAGTTGCATTTTTGTTTTTAATTTGGGTGAGAGTTTAAGATACCATGGTTTAAAACACCATGAAAATCAGTTTCAAAAGACTGAGAACTTCTGTTGATGTCTTTTTCGGAGGAGAGATGTAGTATTCTCTGTGTGAAATTAGATTGGCTCCATACACCCCTGAAACTCTTATGAAATGTGATTGTGAGTCATTATTAATATATAATTAAATGTCAGGATACTTCCATCTTTTGTATCATTTTCTCTTCATTTCAAGCTTTCATTTGGGTGTCTCAGAAAGCAAGGAGCAGAGTTGGATTTTTCATAAATGACTGAGATATCACAAGACTCTCTTGATCTAATGCTGGCAAGTCAATTAGTCAGAAAACAAAACTCAAAATATTTTTTTACTGAAGTCTTATTTATGAAGCAGGGCGTATTCCACAAAAAAAAAAAAAAAAAAAAAAAAAACAACAAACAAAAAAAAAAACCAAAAAAACAAAGCCAAGAAGACAAGAAGACAAGATAGGAACACACATGAAAATTACAATTTCTCACACCAGATTCTCATTTGAGCTGTACCCAAGTAAACTTCTTACACAGCTGAGTCAGGAAGATGACTCTGGTGTTAAACAATATTGGCAAGGCTTTAGTAGGGTTCATACTGACCGTCTGGACAGAAAATTAGCATTAAAGATTTTAGATAGGTCGGAGAGTGCAGTTCAGACAGCTAGTTGCTCACCGAACAAAAAGAGGTATCCTCAAAATTCCTCCACTGATCGTTGAAGTTATATTCATAGCTCAAAACATAGCAAATCTTTGTACAATCTTCTTGTAGAATTCAACCCCTATTTTTCAGGAAAAAAAAAAGTAAAGACCAAAGACCAAATGGATTCTTATTCAGAAGCATAATCTGCTTCTGTGCTCAAGTAAGAGCTCAGTGCATGCCCCTCACCAATAAGATGATTGAGGAAGGGCAGGAGGGAAAAGGAGTAAGGGGAAAGATGGTATTTCAGTTGTTGCCATGGGGCTATAAAACTTGTTACAGCTTTCCACCTGATTTGCCAGGCATGTGAAAGGAGATCCATTCAGCAGGATATTTATGATCCATATTTCATCTTTTTAATTAGATACCAAAACACATAGTTTTAGGAGCCTAGAAATGTATTTTTTTCCCATTTAGTCTCTTGGGGCATTAATAGGATCCTTCACCTTTACTTAATAGCTGGAAAATTCACAGGGACTTGTTATATTTGATGGCTGGGCATCAGCCTAGCTAGCAAGCTTGATTAAAATAAGTCAACAAATCCAAAAGTTATTTAGTGGGGAATAAAATTAAGAACTGAACAGGAGATGAATAAAGAGAAACATGCATGTTCTCCTTGATAAGAATTAAATAAACATTTGTTCATGAGGCAAAGGGATTGGAATCATTAAGGTTTAAGAGCCATTAGTACATAAGCGGGAAGCTTAATAGGGGATAAAATCCCTGGACCTTCTTTCAAGTCAATTCAGGTGCGTTAGTTCAGTGTTGATCACTGACTCCTCATCCAAACTGTAAGCAGAGGATTTCATCACTGCTGCTTGAGAGCTCAGTCGGGGTTTCCGTTCTCTCCCCCGGTTTTTCTCCCTCCTCATTTCTTCCTCCTTCATTTATGTCCTGGGCTTGTTACAAAGGAGAACTACTGACCCTGCAGCTTTAACGCAGCAAGGCTGTGTAACAGGAACAGGGAGGATGAATATCTCCACAAAGCAAATGTGCAGAAACTAATTCACATACACATCTGGAACAGATATGAAAAATACTTGCTTCAAGTGTGTATAGTAGGGAAAAACAAAAAGTCATAAGTAGGCAATGTGAGGACTGGCTCTCTCAGCTAAGGGATGATATATTGTGTGTATGTTAAGGGAAGTTTTATTGATGTGTGGTTATGTTATTTAGTTTGTTGTTTAGACGTCCTCTGTTCTCCCCACAGTCCTCTTCCCCGCCTATGCTTGTTGCCCCCCAGACAGCCTTAGTTGTCGGGGCATGTACAGGGAGGGTGTGTATATATGCTCTCTTGCATGGGGCAGTTGGGAATAGGGAAGGTTTGTTGCTAAGGAGGCACAGCATGACAACACCTGACCTCCAATCAAGTTGCAAGACAGCAGTCTCCACCAATGAACAGAGAAGAAGAGTTGACTGACAGACTTTAGGAGGGGCCAGGGTTGGCTGATGCAACACCAGGAGTATAAAAGGCAGAGCAGTCATTTTGTTGGCAAGCATGTGGTAGTCAGTCACACGCTTCCTGTGCGCTGCCCTTTTTCCTTATTCAGTCCTTTGTTGTATTTGTTAAGGTTTAATAAACCTTTAAAATTTTAAAAGTGAAGGGTCGTTTCTCACAATGCTAATACACATTACCTCTTCTACATATTTTTTTTCTTCCACAGATCCTGAGTGACTATGTACTGTATAAATATTCTTATTTATAGTAAAAGAAAATTAAATTATTTCTTAAATATAACCCACTCAGAAAGAAACTGGAGTAGGCAAAGACCTTAACACCTGTCTCTGCCCATAAATTTGTCTCCCAGACAATAAAGAACTGACAATTTTTGTCCATTTGCTGTAAGATTATTACATTTTATAGGACCACTGGTAAAGTCTGAATATTTCTTTCATATAGAAATGGTTCATCAAAAATAATAAGCAGTGCCTTTATATTTTAATATTGTTTTATTTTTAAAGTTCCACACTACCAAGGATGAAAAAGTCACCTGACAATTCCGAGTGTCATCTGCATCAAAACAAGCACTATACTGGTTGTTATACTGATACCCAGAAGAACATGATAAGCATGTAGTTAAAGCATATACCTTGCTGTGTTTTGCTCTTCCATAACTGAGAGTGGGACCTGGCCTCATTGATTAAAGAACATTGAAGGGAAGATGAAATAAGTTTTTACTTCTGAGCTAGACTGTAGGATAGCATGGGCTTGATTCTTGTAACAGCACCTGAGATGCTCAGCACTCAAGTAGCAAATCAGCAAAGCCCCAGGGCTTAAGAGTCCACATTGTCCTGCTGACATCAGAAAGGCCTCTCACACAGCTAAGTACAGATTTCAGAAGAAAGAACAAAGCACTTCGAAAGATCTTTTATGGCTCAGCAGAAGTTGTAGAATGACAGTAAAACTTGTATTTTCCTTGGGATTGGTTATGTCTTTAAACTGGTGAGTGGAATTCTGAACAATTCATCGTCATCAGCTGATCAAAAGGTAGTGAAGAATATCAGTGAAAATTAGTTTTGCACAAATTCGTATTTATACTGTGGTACATACATTTTGCAGTTCAAGTTTGAATGTGTGTATAAAAATGAGTGTCATGGATTTTAACCTAAAACAAGAAAAAATAATCTTATTCTAAGTACATACAGACACATGCACATTTTTCCTTAAGTATTGAATATCTATATATTTCTATTTATTTTATAGAATTCATGCATATAAAATTTAGTTTCTGTGTCTCTGGCTACGTATGCAGGTTATAACTACACCTTGTATATAAATTATTTATTATAAAAACATAGTGTTTTTTTAGATTATACTGTTTAGTAGATAAACTGTAATTAGGAAAAAAAAATAAAAGAAACACATGCAGCTTTTCAACCAAAGATACTGATATTGCCAGGTTGTTGCTGTGGTTTGGGTATTTCTGTGTGTATGCATGTCTGTGCTTGTGCATGTGTCTGTGCCTTTTTTTTTTTTTTAGCATTCATCCCAGCCAATCTTTCCACTGCCAATCGGGAAGATCGTACCCGTGGCAACAAAGTGCACCATCCTTACCCACATCAATGATGACTCCAATCTAAACTGTCAGATATTCTATGTATATCATGTAAAATGGGTCTCTTCCCTTATTGCTCTGTGTATCTTGTTTCTGTGGCTATACACATATGCAAATAAGAATTGTCCATTGGTTGATTGAACACTGAATTTGTTTTGCACCTCTCAATGCAAAGTCATGCTCTCTTGCTATCTGGTTTGCCACATAATTGCATTATAACTATAATGGTTCTTAAATTAGCTAGATAATATCAACTACCTTACTCATGAGGAAGATGCAGTGTGCGTTCAAAGAAGAACAGTAATATTGAAGCAATATGTGGAATAAATAGACTCCACTACCTGATGTAGTTATGAAGTGGGTATGTATTGTCGGCGCATGGCACAAGTGAGATAGCTCTTGTGAAAACTTGTGCCCCGGCCTCCAGTCTGGGCCACATCTTTATTCACAAAGATGTTCCATATGCATTACTTTACACAATCCTTTCATGCATATTCAACCCCTGGCCCCGCCTGTCCTTGCCTCGCATGGTAATTAGATCCATGCCCTTCTGAGAATGTGTTGTTTGCAGTGGTGGTTGCACAGAAGTCTTTGGTGATCTCTAAGGCTGAAGGTTGTAGTCTTCCTCATGATTGAACTTTTGAACTTTTCTCCTTTCTGTGTGCACTTCGGTCCCTTGTTGCTTATCTGAGTACGTCTTTCGGTTTTGATCAGCTTGGAGACAGAGAAGCCCCGTTATCTGGGTTTCTTCCATTCCCTGGTCTTCTCCCAGTATTGTCGTTTATCGCAGGAAGCTTCAGAAATTTGCATTTTCCTATACCCTTTGTACCATGGCAGAAGTTTCTTAAGTAAAAAGTTAAAATTCAACACATAGTTCTACAAGCTAAAATTTAAATGCTTCATTCATATTGCTAACTTAAGTGAACCCCCCAAAACCTCCATTTCAATATGGAGCTGAGATATGTGAATAATGTTTAATTGGTTTTCTAAAGTGTACTGATTTTCAGGACTGGAAAGCTACCATTTGATTTGCTATTTTCAGTTATTGGAAAGAAATAAAATATCTTTAAAAGTCTTCAACGTATTAGTCATCATTTTTTGTACAAAAACATCAGATTCTAAGGATTGCCCTTTTCATGGTTGATAGGGGGAAAAAAACCCCATTTAATGCTCTAGGTTTCTGCCCTATATTTTAACATACATACTGTTCCAGATTGCAAGGCAAGACTTATTCTCTTACCATCTGTATGGCAGTCATCTTTTTGTCAAGTGAGAGTTTTCCTTATCTCTCTCTCTGAGTGATCACCATCACTCCTCCCTCGGGAGGGGACATCTGCTGATTACAGGCTATTGAATGTCACTGCATGACTGATAAGAAATATAGCATCCCATTGTGAGATGCTCCGCTCAGAGGGAGGAGCCAAGCATTGCTACCCAGATATAATTCGGAGGTTCTGAAACACCAGCACAGCTTCTCCACTGGATTTCCCAGAGGAACAGCAGCTGCCTCTTCTTCCACTGAACCTTCAGATGAAGAATACACCCTTTTCTACAGGACCCCCTGCTCCAACAGAACCACCCCTGACATTTCAGGAGGACTGCAGCCACATTTCCAATTGGACTGCTACCAGTACTCTGACCAACAGAGTGTCAGGTTGAGTTCTGACTCTATCAGTGTTGTTCTAGTGAACTGCATTGTTTATTTTATCCTTTTATTTTTCTTCCCTATTAAAGAACTGTTATTTCCTGCTTCCATAATTTTTGCCTGAGAGCCCCTTAATTTAAAATTTATAGCAATTCAGAAGGGTAGGGAGAGTTTACATTCTCCATTTCAGGACAGGTTCCTGCCTTCCTTAGCAGACTCCTGTCTTCCCAAATCAAGACAGATTTTGGAGCCCAAGTGGGGCTCAAGGGCACAGAAACAAAAGGAGAATAACAGTTCTTGAGTAATCTTAATTTTTTTTTTTTTTTTTGTGCGTGGCTATAGAAAGCCTTGTTAAGTGACGCCATGTGGTCCAGCTTACCCTGGTTTAGGTGGCACATGATCATGGCTGTATTTCTCCCATTTGTAGGCCCCTTATCTTAACATAAGTCCTATAACCAAGGCTACTGTGGCTATTATCTGGTTTGTTTTATGGGTGAATAAGGTAAGGCATTCATGGATTTTTAACTTCCTCTGGAAAGCAGGCACATAGATTCACAGCTATCACACACTAACTGTGTGTTTTTGGGGTTACTTTAATAATGGCACCCGCTGTAAGGAAATGACACAAGGGAAAATCTTCTCCCAACCCTTTAACCATCTCTTTGGGTCTGCCCCACCAGTTTTTGAAGGGTTCAGATCCACTCTAAATATTAATGATATCATACAGTGGCTGGTGTTGCTGATAGGCCTGTTCTATTTAGCATTTAGAGAGAAGGGGAGACTTACCTGGATAACTACCCTGACACCTACCCCAGAACCTGACATGGCGCCAGAGCCTAGGGATGCTGCTGCCCCAGAGTCTAACCCTACCCCACAGCCCACCCCAGATATGAACTACCCAGATTGGGTGAGGAGTCTGGTGAAGGAGATACGTGAGATGGGCCAGATGCTGAAGGAATACACTTCCCTAGCTGGTGAGAAGCCCTCCCCTTGCCTTGAAGAGGGAGAGTCTAATAGTGCAGCAGCAGAACCCACAGATGTTACAACTGTCCGGGCTCCAGCTGAACTGCAAAGGCAGTCACAACCAGCAGCAGTCGCCCCTGTAGAAACAAGGAGATCTAAGATGAAAGCAGAGCACCCAGATAGGGGAGGGCCCTCACAACCCACAGGGGAGCCAGAAGTTGCAGTCATCGCCAAGTCCCTGACGTACAAAAGTCTCTGTAATCTGCACCAAAGACATTGTACGATGGGGACGTGAGACTTATACAACCTGGCTACTTTGGGTCTGGGATCTTATGGGTACAGGCATCCATCCAGCTGGATGGTGGTGAGGCAAAGAATCTGGGACCCTTGACTCAGGACTCAGGTATGAATCAGATTTTTGTAAGGGAGCCAGGGTCCCTTTCCCTCTGGGAGCAACTTTTATTAAGTGTCAGAGAGAGGTTTGTCCACAGGGAAAGAATGCAGGATCAGCACCATAGAATGCCCTGGAAGACTCTTGAGGAAAGGATCCAACAGCTGAGAGAAGTGGCAGTATTGGAGGTACTCTTTGGGAGGGATGGACAGCATGATAATGACCCCGACAAGGTCAGGTGCACAGGGCAAATGTTGTGGAGCCTGGCAAATGTAGGGCCATCTCAATACACTACCTTCATTGCAACGATTAATGCCGATACCAGCCAAGAGACAGTAGGTTCAGTTGCCGACAAGCTTGGAAATTATGAAAGTATGATCAACGGCCTGATGCAGGGTCATGTCTCTGCCGTAGTCCAAGAATTTAGAAAGGAGATGAGGGAGATGAAGGAGGAGGTGAGGAGGAACAGTTCCTACATTGCACCAGTGTAACAGGCCCCAAAGTCAGACCCCAACATTCCCCAGCTAGAGAGAGAGGGTACACTCCACAGGCTGACCTGTAGTTCTTTCTGCATGACCATGGGGAAGACATGGGAAGGTGAGATGGAAAACCCACTTCTGTCCTGGCAGCACGGGTGCGTCAGCTCAAGGAAGGAAACACTAATCAAGGGAACTCCAGTAAAGTGAAGGTAGCCTCAACCTCCCATGACCGAGCTGCTCAGTATGATCTGTCAAATCCCTTTGAAAGTACCTCTACCATGTATGCCCAGGAAAGAAATAATAACCAGGATTAGAGGGGCCCTGCCTCTAGCCAGAGAGAGGCATGGGAAAACCGGATCTTTTGGACAGTGTGGATGTCATAGCCTGGCACATCAGAACCACAAAAATACGATGCCGTAGTTGATACTGGTGCACAGTGTACCCTGATACCATCAAGACATGTGGGGGGCGGAACCTGTTTCCGTTGTCGGAGTAACAAGGAGATCACAGCAATTGACTCTGTTGGAAGCCGAGGTGAGCCTGACTGAGAAAAAGTAGAAGAAACATCCTGTTGTGATTGGCCCAGAGGCCCCATGTATTCTGGGCATAGATTTCCTCCAGAATGGCTGTTACAAAGACCCAAAGAGACTCAGATAGGCTTTTGGCATAGCTGCTGTAGAGGCAGAAGACATTAAGCAGTTGAACACTTTGTTTGGACTATCAGAAAACCCATCTGCAGTAAGTCTCCTGAACATAGAATAGCAACAAGCACCACTTGCCACCTCTACGGTGCACCGCCAGCAATATCAGACAAATCGAGATGCCGTGATCCCCATCCACAAAGTGATCCGTGAGCTGGAGAGCCAAGGGGTGGTCAGCAAAACCCACTCACCCTTCAACAGTCCCATCTGGCCTGTGCGCAAGTCTGACAAAGAATAGAGATTGACTGTGGACTATCGTGGCTTGAATGAAGTGACTCCACCACTGAGTGCTGCTGTGCCGGACACACTGGAACTCCAGTATGAGTAGGAGTCCAAAGCAGTGAAGTGGTACGCTACTACTGACATCGTTAACGCATTTTTCTCCATTCCTCTGGCAGCAGAATGCAGGCCTTGGTTTGCTTTCACCTGGAGAGGCGTGCAGTACACTTGGAACCGACTGCCCCAGGGGTTGGGAACACAGCCCCACCATCTGCCATGGACTGATCCAGACTGCTCTGGAAAAGGGTGAGGCTCCAGAGCACCTGCAGTACATCAATGACATCATTGTGTGGGGGAACACAGCAATGGAAGTATTTGAGAAAATAGAGAAGATCATCCGGATTCTGCGAGAAGCCAGTTGCGCCATCAAGAAGAGCAAAGTCAAAGGACCTACCTGAAAGATCCAGTTCCTGGGAGTAAAGTAGCAAGACAGACAGCGTCAGATTCCCACTGAGGTGATTAACAAGATCACCGCGATGTCTCCACCAACTCACAAGAAAGAAACACAAGCTTTCCTGGGTGCCATAAGTTTTTGGAGAATGCACATTCCCAAGTACAGTCAGATTGTGAGCCCTCTTTACCTGATCACCCGCAAGAAAAATGAGTTCCACTGGGGCCCTGAGCGGCAACAAGCTTTTGTCCAGATCAAGCAGGAAATTGCTCATGCAGTTGCCCTTGGCCCAGTCAGGATGGGACCAGAGGTGAAGAACATGCTCTAATCTGCAGCCAAGAACCATGGCTTGTCCTGGAGCCTTTGGCAGAAGGTGCCTGGTGAGACTCCAGGCCAACCACTAAAATTTTGGAGTCAAAGCTACAGAGAGTCCGAAGCCAACTACATTTCCACAGAGAAGGAAATCTTGTCTGCCTGTGAAGGAGTCGAGGCTGCCTCAGAGGTGATTAGCACAGAAGCACAACTCCTCTT
Source organism: Diglossa brunneiventris (assembly GCA_019023105.1). NCBI lineage: Eukaryota > Metazoa > Chordata > Aves > Passeriformes > Thraupidae > Diglossa > Diglossa brunneiventris. The sequence goes on from CM032382.1 coordinate 27,833,203, forward strand.
GGCACCCCGACTACCGGTGCTGGGGTGGATGTTTAAAGGAAAGGTTCCCACCACCCACCACACCACTGACGCTACATAGAGTAAATGGATTGCCCTAATCACACAGCGCACCCATATTGGAAACCTGAATCGCCCTGGGATTTTGGAGATAATTACAAACTGGACGGAAGGTAAAAACTTTGGTCTCGCTGATGAAGAAGAACAAGAGCAAGTGACACATGCTGAAGAGGCTCCACCATAAAACCATCCACCAGCAGAGGAAACACGCTACACTCTTTTCACTGACAGTTTCTGTCGCATTGTAAGAATGAACTGGAAGTAGAAAGCAGCCATATGGAGCCCCATATGACAGGTTGCACAAGCTACCGAAGGAAAAGATGGATCAAGTCAACTTGCTGAACTCAAAGCTGTTCAGCTGGCCCTGGACGTTGCTGAGAGAGAGAAATGGCCAAAGCTCTACCTTTACATTGATTTGTAGATAGTAGCCAATGCTCTTTGGGGTGGCTGGAAAGATAGAAAAAGGCCAACTAGCAGCATAGGGGAAAACCAATCTGGGCTGCTAATGAATGGAAAGACATTGCCACTCAGTTAGAGAAGCTGCCTGTCAAAGTCTGCCATGTAGATGCCCAAGTCCTCAAGAGTCGAGCTAATGAAGAACACCGAAACAACGAACAGGTAGATCAGGCAGCAGAAAAAAGAGGTGTCCAAGATAGACTTAGATTGGCAACATAAGGAAGAATTGTTCCTAGCTTGATGGGCCCATGATGCCTCAGGTCATCAGGGTAGAGATGCCGCCTGTAAGTGAGCACAAGACCGAGGGGTGGATCTAACCATGGACAGTATTTCTCAGGTCATCCATGACTGTGAGACGTGTGCTGCCATCAAACAGGCCAAGCAAGTGAAGCCCCTGTGGTATGGCGGGAGGCGGTCCAAGTACAAGTGTGGGGAGGCCTGGCAGATTGACTACATCACATTGCCCCAGACACGCCAAGGCAAGCGCTACATGCTGACCATGTGGAAACCACCACTGGGTGGTTGGAGACCTACCCTGTGCCTCATGCCACTGCCCAGAACACTATCCTAGGCTTTGAAAAGTAAATCCTGTGGAGACATGGAACCCCTGAGAGAACTGAGTCAGAGAACAGGACCCATTTCAAGAATGGCCTTATCAACGCCTAGGCCAGAGACCATGGTATTGAATGGATATATCATATCCCCTGTCATGCACCAGCTGCCAAGAAAGTTGAATGGTGCAATACACTACTTAAGACTACCCTGAAAGCACTTGAGGGAGAGACTTTTAGAAATTAGGAAATGAACTTAGCAAAGGCCACCTGGATGGTCAACACCAGAGGGTCCATAAATCGAGCTGGTCCTGCCCAGTCTGAACCCCTGCACACAGTAGATAAAGTCCCTGTTGTACACATGAAAGGTATTTTAGGAAAGACTGTTTAGATTACTCCCACCTCAAACAAAGACAAACCCATCCATAGAATTGTTTATGCTCAAGGACCTAGTTACACTTTGTGGGTAATGCAGAAAGATAGAGAAAGCCATTGTGTACCACAAGGAAACTTAGTGTTAAGTGAGAACTGTGTGTAAGGTTTCATTGTGATGCAGATAGAAATAGAATAAGGGGTGGATAATGTTCCAGATTGCAAGGCAAGACATATTCTCTTACCATCTGTATGGCAGTTGTCTTTTTGTCAAGTGAGCAGTTTTCCATATCTCTCTCTCTGAGTGATCACCATCACTCCTCCCTCGGGAGGGGACATCTGCTGATTACAGGCTATTGAATGTCACTATATGACTGATAAGAACTATAGCATCCCATTGTGAGATGCTCCGCTCAGAGGGAGGAGCCAAGCATTGCTACCCAGATATAATTCGGAGGTTCTGAAACACCAGCACAGCTTCTCTACTGGATTTCCCAGAGGAACAGCAGCTGCCTCTTCTTCCACTGGACCTTCAGAGGAAGAATACGCCCTTTTCTACAGGACCCCCTGCTCCAACAGAACCACCCCTGACACTTCAGGAGGACTGCAGCCACATTTCCAATTGGACTGGTACCAGCACCCTGACCAACAGAGTGTCAGGTTGAGTTCTGACTCTGTCAGCGTTGTTCTAGTGTACTGCATTGTTTATTTTATTCTTTTATTTCTTCTTCCCTATTAAAGAACTGTTATTTCCGAGTCCCATATTTTTTGCCTGAGAGCCCCTTAATTTAAAATTTATAGCAATTCGGAGGGGTGGGGAGGGTTTACATTCTCCATTTCAAGAGAGGCTCCTGCCTTCCTTAGCAGACTCCTGTCTTCCCAAACCAAGACACATACAGACCAATTCTTTTTCCTTGGTCTCCTTCAAATGGTGATTCCTACATGTTGGCGTTCAGGAACAGCACTCCACAATTAAATAGCTTCTCCCCCTCACCCCCCCACCCCACCCAATCCTGAACTTTCCCCCCCCACTTCCCTTTTCTCCCCTCTTTGCTGTCCAGGGAGACAGACAAATGGCATAGATTATGGGCTGAGATGAGAACAGTTTACTAGAGTAGGAGATACTACCAGTCTCAGGCACCAGAACACAAAGCGAACTCCAGAGAAATGCAAGGATTTGACTACTACTTTCCATACAAAGAAAAATCATGATCTCTAGACATCGTCAGTGTTACTTGGTAAATAAAAAGCTACAGACAAAAGATGCAGCAGTAAAAAGGATATTATTTTGAAGGAAAGATCTTTCGCTAGTGTTTTTCTGTGGCTTGCAAGAATAATTTTGTACTTAAAACTTCCTTGTGTACTGTAGCTCTAGGAATGGTGAAGTGGTTGCACGTCTGTGATTTAGCAGTGCAATCAACAAAAGCAAAATTTCTCCTACTGAAGAAAACACCCCCAAAATGCAATTCAACAATGTAACTAAAGTAAGGTGTATTCTGTCTGGCACAAATGTTGTAATTTAAACATTAGCATGTAAGTGCACCTATCTTTCACAAAGTTTCAACTAATCAAAGACAAAAAATTTACAAAAATTTAGAAAAACTTTACTTCTCATGAATTAAAATGTGTATTTTTCTGTGACTATAAATGTTTTGTGTAGAAGGAGCTAACAGCAGTCCTGTTAGCTAAAGGAACGAGATGAAGCTGAGAAGCAAGAAGCTGATAAGGAGCTCTCTCCAAGAATGTTACTAAGGAGACCGAGAGAAGACAGGAATTGAAGAAAGATAAAGAGAGAACTTTGCAGCTGGACAAAGTATTTTTAGAAAGTTAGTTGAAGTCACTAATGCTTTTCACCAATGGTGTTATTTTGATTTATTGTGGCCAGTAGTTGGAGTAGAAGTATAAGCAATTAGGAAGTGTATAAAAGGTCAGCAGTTTTTGATAATAAAGAGTTGCAATCTGAGACTGCTTGTGGTCTCTGCTTTGTGTCATGACCACGTCGACAATGACAGTTTTGTAAACTGATATGACTTTGTCATATCTCAACTAGTAAAGTGTAATACCACAGTGCTGTACATATGGCACACTACACCTTCGAATCCAGTACAAATTGCACCAGTGAGACTGACCACTGGTGCCTTATCCACCTCCTGGCATTGAGAAGTTCATAAAATATAATTCCACTGACAACATTGTGTCTGGATTTCTCCAAAGACATTTGAAAGGAGAACATTTTAACGTAAATCTCCAAAACACTACCAGTGCCACTTCTGAAGTAAGAATGTGGAACCTACAAACGGTTATTGCAGACTTTAAAAATCAGGGTTTCCCCCTGTCCAAGGCAACCTGAGATATAAGAGAGAGGATGGCCTCTCTGGAGCTGTTAGCTTCCTTTTGAAGTTCCCAGCCTATCTGCTGCTCAATGGAGATGTGGTGGGAACCTGTACTCTGCTTGTGGTGCTCTGAGGAAAGCTCCTCAGCCAGACAATGAGAAATACAGGAATGTGAGGAAGAGAGAATTGGTGAATGGATAGGAAGTATTTTTGCTTATATCATATCTGGGTATCATGTGGGAAACATGTATGTATATGAAAATTCAGAATTTTAGAAGCATATAATATGCTTAAGTGGGTAGAGGAGCAACAGAAATACATATAGCTTGTTTAGCAATTTTATAGAAGTAGAAAAACAACTTGTAACAGAACACATAGGAATGTAACTTGTTAGGTAGAAACAACTTTCAACAGAACACATAAGAATTTAGTTGCTAGGTAAAGGCCATAAAGATAAGAAAACTCAGTAAAGCAAGATTGAAGTATGGTGGAAACCTGATAAAGTGGAACCTTTTGCTTAAGGAGCCAGCAAGAACCAGGTTCCCGGTTTTGGCCTGGGCAAACTGACCTGGGAGATAGCCAAACCTCCACTGTGCCTGCCCAGAGATGAGGTCAAGCAGTGAACACCTGAGGAAGACCTCTTACTTCATCAAGACAATCTCTGCCCACGACCCCCAGGGGGCATGGCACCACAGAAGACTAATTATAGTGTGAAGCACAAGGAGGCAGAGAGTGGATGGGGAATGGGCAGGCAGGGAGGTGTGGGCCTGTGCGATCAATGCATATTTAAACGCGAAACCTGTCTCACCAGGTACGCATGTATGGTGAAAACATCTCCCATGTGTCCCAGATGGCATAAAACATACCTTCTTTACAATTTTACAATTACAATTTTTTTTGCTGTAAAGTCCTTATTCACCAACTCAAGTATATATCTGGAAATGCAGGTCAAATAATGTTATGGTCAAATCATATATCCTCTTAAATCAGCATACCTCAACCCTCAAGAAAAGTGGACACAAGCTTTAATCCATGGAACATGGGAGATTTTATGTCTTCATCTCTAGCAGACAGTGTTCTTTGTTGAAATGAATTTTTAAACGCATTGATAATAAAGAGAAGGCACATTATATTTTTATTGCTGTGATAGTCAGGAGTGAGCAGGGTATATTAATAAGATATGGTAACTCCTAATAATAGAAACCCTGGTCTCAGTCTTTTGTCACTAGCTGATGTGTTCCTATGAAAACCAAGGATGTCATCCTGCTGTGAAAATTAACAAGATCGATTGTGTTCCCATATTTAGTAAGGTAAACCTAATAAGGTAAATGGTGCAAAATCAGGAGGCAGTTTTGCATGTGAGTATCCATTATAAGACGCAGAATCTAATGTTTGAAATCAAATCCTCTGTACTATTTTTTTTGCCTTTGTTATCAGTAATATTAGAAGATAACATGAAGATGCTTTCCTACTGTGACTATTCACAAAACTACCATTCAGATTATTATTTGTGCATAAGAAATCCATCTACACCTGATAGAAATCAAGACGTTGGAAAGTGACAAGTTTCTTATTTTGTATAAACCTAAATATGCATTAATAACCTTACTATAGTCACACCATGCTCTACTATCAGCAGCAGCAGCAACTTTTGACTGGCTTTTGTCCTACTGTGGATTTGAGTCCACTCTTAATAAACCTTCTTACTGAAAGCTGTTCACATTCAAATAATGCTACAGGGTGAGTCATACACTAAATGCTCTTTATGGTCTCAGGGCTGGGTACCTCTGGGGTACCTCTGGGGTACCATCTGGGGTACCTCTGACATAGAACAGGGTGTCAAAAGCATATTCTTTCATAGTTTGAATGAAGTGCCTGCACTGGCTATGTCAATATCAAAGACTTTATGTCTTCCAATTCATGAACTCATACAATCCTTGCCAATATGATAGGTCCCATGCTGATGACTGTCTTAGGTTACAATGTAAGATGTAACCAAAAGAATGTATTTTTTTCACCATGTCCATAAGGTGTTAAAAACAAGTGGGGCCTTTCCTACCTGGATATAATTCCTACCAGGATATAATCTGAGGTTTTTAACACTACAAGCTCTCTTACCTACTGGATTCCCAGAGGACAAGAGCTACATAACGACCATGGGACCTTTAGAGAAAGATGAGACCCTTCTACAGGATCACCAGTTTGACAGAACCACATCTATTGCTTCAACAGGACTGCAGCCACATTTAATCAGGCTGCTAACACCACCCTGACCAACAGGGTGTCAGGTTGTATCCTTACTCAGTCGGTTTAAGACATTTTTTTCTGCCTTTATTTTAATTTTCCTATTAAATTGTAGTTACAACTTGGAATTTCCCACTGGTTTTGTGCTCAAATTAGTACAAGGATGTAAAAAGCCAAATGCACTGATTATACCTTTCCAATCTTTACATTGCCTGCTCCAAGTTTGAAGTTGTACTGTTGTTTACAATGACAACAAAAATTATCCTCCTTTACATAAAGCAGTGTAGATTGTCATCATGTCTAATGATACCACTCATGTAAGTGGAAATTTATCAACACTCAGTTCTGTTCAGATTTGATCTAAATAACCACTTTGGCCTGGCAGCATTTTTTCTTCCAGTTTGTTATATTATCTGCAGCAGACAACCTGAAGGAACCAGGGACATCGAATCAAGAGGCAGAAATCAATATGAAAAAAACACAAAATGAGATCAGTCTATGGTATATTATTATTTCATTACATTTGCCAAGAATCTTCCAATCACCAGTGCTATTTGTCAGTTTCATGAGAGTTGTTATAAGTATCTTTATTGTTTGCTGAATTAAATTTAGACAGTCACTAGCAGCCCTATCTTGTGTCATTCAGATCTTTCAAATTATGGTGGAGAGGTATTAACTGAAGTAGTTTTCTCTGTTCAGTTTTATTACTTCTAATGTGAATTGCAGCTGCTGAGAATATTATTATCATCTACATGCATTGCTTCATTGTAAACAGAGCACACTTTTCAGAGCTGTGAACCAGAGTTATTACAAGAGTTATTTAATATTCCATTATGAAAATCCATTCTGACTAAGCTGCAGAGCTGGAACCAAAGGGAAGCCAAACACAGCCTAAGGAAGACTTTCCAGCCACAGAGGTAACACACGTCATGTCACTATTTCATGAAACTGGAAAAGAGCATCCCACTGCTTATTTTCCTGCATTATAGTTAGGGTTATAGCAACACTTCTCACAGCTGGGCAAAGGAAACTAAGACATTTAACTACCCTCAAGTCCTAAATATTACCATCTATTATTATTATCACTATTTTGTTTCAATTTTTTTATTTGGTCTGTTTACAAAATTATTTCCCTTATGTGTCATGAGAAGGTCAGAAAAGGTCAGTATTTTTACAATGGAGTTTAAAAGCTGGTCACCACATTTCACACCATTTTCACATGCCTATTTACAAGTCAAACTCAATGAGATTATATTCTCATGCTCAAAGTATGTGATACAAATACCTGCTAATGTTGGAAATGAAAGACCACTTTCATGTTGGCATAAAAGATCATTTTCAGTGTACTATCAACAGTATCAAAAATTACATTTAAAAAATTGCAGAAATTATTTTACTGAACACTTTTTTGCAGTACTATTTTTTGGAAGTCATTCAATAGTTCTCTTGCCTTCACTTTCTGATCAGAGAAAAACACTGTTTTCAACAAAACTGTCCAGAGACTCCAGGAGTCAAGAAAATTCATGTGGATACAGAGATTTGACCTGGGATTTCATTTACCGCTGTTCCTCTGTACATTTTGTAACTCACAGATATAAATATTGCCTACTCTGGAGAAATCCTGAATATGGTACTGAATCTATTCTCTAAAATGTTATTATGAAATTCCCAGCTAAAAATAAACATTTTAATACACACTGAAGAAAAATCTTATCACTTTTAAATTGCAAGACTATAGCCTCCTGTCAAAAGTTATCAATTATGTGTTAATAAAGTGCTTGTTGTGCAGATGTTTGGAATTGGCTTGCTTAATTTCAAATAATTTCTTAACGGAATACAAAATAATAATATAATACTATAAAGCTACTTGCTATTATACAGGCACTCGTGATGAGAACATCAACATTTTAAAAAATTCAAAACTGCTAGATCATATGCACTTTAAAGAAAAAAAGGAAACTACCTGTAACTCTCATTTACAGCTCGTTTCATAAACAAAATGTGCAAATCAGCAGTTTTAGATATGATTATAGAGAAAACCTAGTTTGGGATGGAGAAGTAAAAATACTCCAGAAAGTGTATCTGCCACAGTTGAGATGGACACATGGCATGACACTCGAGGTTCATTCAAGAACAACCAATTTCTATTGAGTGCAGTTCCCTTTGTATAGTTTTCAAAAGCCCACACTGTTGGTACTGATTGGCTGAATTTAGTTGCCACCCAACTTACTAGCCAACAGCTGTCTGCATCCCTAATGGCCTAAACTGGTTCCCTAACAGCCTAGACTGGTTGAGTTACATAATTAGAGTTATATAATTAGGATTATCTATAACTGTGAGGCCTCCAGGCCAGCTGTTAGCCACCACAGTTCCCCCTTCTTGTTATTAAATACAAAGGCAGTGTTTTGTCATCCTCTGCAGGGCCCTTGTAGAAAGGATGACAAATGTAGTACAATGTATGGAATAATGATGACACAAAAAATATGCCTGGTTTGAATGAGGCTGTTTACCCAACTTGACAAGTCTAGCCTTACCAGCCATTGGTTTATCACATACCTTCAAGAGATTTTACAATCATGCCTGGGAGCCACCAAGGACAGCTTTGCAGGGTGGTATGCCACAGGCTATTTACATCTATGGCCTAATTACACAAACTTAAGAAAGTTACAAACAAGTCAACTCAAACACTGTCAGATGTTGGGGAAGATGAAACAGTAAAGCCTTATAAATATGATTGCCTGGCAAAAGCTTTTGAGAATATGGAAACTATAAGCGAAATTGAAATGAAAGCAAGCTTTGAGATCCCTTAGTTACTGAACAACGGGAAAACAATGATGTGGCCGCTGAAGGTAATCCTCTTTTAATGAAACAAGACCCTCTGCTAGCAGGCAGGTCCAAGGGTCCGAGCAGACCCTGCCAGCTTGGCAGAGGGGGTCCAAAGAGTAGTTTTTAGGGTTTAAAATGTAGCACAGTATGGTAATATAGTGATTCTTATGGGTTGTATGGAAATGCTATAGGATTTGTATGTTGTACTAGATTGGTTAGCGAGAATCAGAATATTTAACACAGAAGATGATTTATTGTATTGTAACGGGAACTTCGCTCACTTACTTTCTACACCCTTACACTTGCCTCTTAGCTCTTAGCTCTTGCCTTTTACTCTCTTATGCTTTTACTCTCTTATGCTTTTACTCTCTTACCCTCTCAGCCTCTCAACCCCTCTCTTCTCTCGGGCCTGCTCCGAGCTGCAGTTGGCAGCTCCCAGCAGGGCCCTGCACCCAGGCCCTTTGCAATAAACTGCAAGTTCCACAACCTGGCTTCAGAGATCTCTCATCTCCATCTGTCCCGACCGTGCTACCCCCTGTCACTCCTACAGTCAGAGATAACTTTCAGAAAACTATCAGAGATAACATTCAAAAAACTATCGGGGTAATATGTCACTGTCTTGTTTGTACCATAAAATACATGTCCTTCTAGTCAGTCCTGTCTTTAAAATGTCCAATTCTTGAAGTTAAAGGAAGTTATAGGCAAATTGTCATATCAAGGGTATATATCCTTCTGCTTATTCTTGTCCTTAAATTGTTTGACTCTTCACGTTTAAGTGAAGCAATGGGGAAACTGTCCCACAGTCACTGACAACATCGTGCATCTGACAACTGTTGGTTTGTTCGGTCATGATTGAGAATTTTAAGAACATCTAAGGCTTTAGTGACCGTACATACCATTCCCGCACTCCCCATTCTTTGTTTTTTAAACATGCATTTTAAAGTGCCACGGGGATGCTTGACAATGTCTTCCTTTAGCTACTACTGTAATTAAATTTTCTTGTTTTCTTTCCAGCAGATCATACAAGAAAGAACTAGATGTTACAATGCTATTCCATTTTTTATACAAACAATTCCGTAACTGTTGGTTTAGTAAAGTCAGGTTTCATTCAAACATGCCTTGTGATATTGTTCAGCTGTCTCTAGCACTCATTTGTGGTACATAAATCAAGTTGGACTGAATTAAGTTCAGGTGAAAGACCAGATCTATAGTGGTAAGGCACAATATGTCACTGTTTAATTCTTGGATGCCCTGTTTTTCCCAATAAAATTTGTAGTTCTCACAAAAAGAAGGGAGTTATATGTTAAAAAACACTAGGGCAGTGTGAATTCGTGATGTGGCAGGGGGAAAGCAGGCAGGAGACAAAGACCACTCACCCTGATGTTCATGTGTCAACAGAAAGTATTTATTTCCCAAGCCCTTCCTTATATAGGGCATTTGAAAAACCCGGTCTGGAGACTTTCATCTGCTATGACTCTTCGCCCCTTCAGGTTCTGGCCAGTGGGATGCCTGCAGCCTTAGGAGATGTGTGACTGGGCAAAGCCCCTGTCAGTCACAGTAACATCTCACCCTTCTTGTCTTTATGAAATTTGTGAATTGGTCTCTTTTCACCCATCTGCAAAGGCCCTTTGCAAACAGGGTAAAAGAAGACAGCATGGGTCTAATTTTTGCTGGAGCTGCAGTATTCACATCCAGGATCTGTTCGGGGAGAACTCAGGCCACAGGCACAACACTTATTGGTTACAAATTACAACTTATCTCTAAAAGCAGGAAACTATTTAACCCTTAGTCCATTTAATCCTTAGGAAAAATCCAACTATTAAAAAAAGTCTGTAACCCATTTATCCCTTGGAGAAAAGCCCAACTCCCAGAAAACAACCTGTAAACAGAGAAACAGTTTGTAAACATAAGAAATAATTTGTAAATAAATCAAGTCCCTATATGAACTGTCTATGAGGTGGGTGATCATTTGTGATCAATTGTTCTGTTGAGGAGTTACCAGGATGCTGTCTGTGGTTTCCAGTGTCCATTGAAATGTATTTTAGGCAGCTGAATATTATAGGGTTATTGTACTGTTATATGATTTATTGTAAAACATGAGAACATGATTATACTTAAGATTCAAAGCTAAGATTCAAAGGGAGAGTGTACCTTCACCCCAACCTTTTCCCCCTTTTTTCTTTGTATAATAAATAAAAATAGTAAGGTAGGGGGTTGCTGAAATTCTCTTTCTCGCTATGAGAACTTGGAGGGCTTCTTTCAGATGAAGCCTCCTTGTTTATCTCATAGGAAAAAGGGGTTCACTTTTGCAAAGTTTGCACAGAAACATCTAGGTTGACTAATATATTTTTCTTTATCAGCCAGGTTCATGGCTTGATCAGGGCCATGAACTTGGTTGGGAGAGGTTTTCTGTATTTATATTTCCAAAACAAGATTTTATTAACATCTAGTACAAGAAAATTTTTTAACTTGAATAACGGTGCAAACAATATACGTTTTTCCTTTTGTTAGAAGTTAGAAAATTTGTTACTGACTTTAAGAGGTGGCTTTTATAATTATGACAGGTGGCAAATTTTCAGTTAAAAAAAAAACCTTGCAGCTGAAATTTGCTTATGATAAATTGATGTTCTATGTGTACCTCAGTGGATATTCTTTGAATCTTACCAATTTATCTTGAAGCAATGCAAGAGTAATTACTAGGAGTACTAAGAAAAGATATGTTAATATACATACTACGGTTTCTTTAAGACACAGTAGTCCCTGCCGAAGAGAGAAATGTAAGAAACAGTTGTACATTCTTGTTACTCTGGTGTGATAACCCTTCAATATTTTTACTCTTGGCATATGTTATTAGTTTATTAGAGTCTTTGGAATATGTGAATCTTTGTATATTACATGGTAGGGTGGTCATGAAGCTTTGTTTAGGTTTGAGCAGCAGGGACTTGGTCTTTGATTGTTTTCTCACTGTCCACATGCAGGGAGCTGCTGGCTTCTTGCTAGACCGGGTGAGATGACTTGATTTCAGCTGCTGTGAGACAATTATGCCATGTATCTGGCCCCATCTCTTTGGGCAGATTTGATTGTTTCTGCTCTCACGGCGCCACACACCCACATACATCTTTCCATACTTGCTTTTTGCCCAGTGGGGCTCCTGCCAGGGGCTTTTCCCATGCACTGCTTTTGGTTTTGGTGTCTGCAGGAGCTCCTGGTGGTGATGTTCCAAGACTCACCCTTGGGGACACGGTCAGAGGTGAGGCCACCCCTACTGAAGGCATGGCTGTGTTCCATGAAGGTTGGGGGTGTGGAGCCCCACCCCCTGATGCAGGCGGGGTCAGGGGAGTAGGCTCATCCTCCAATGTAGGTGTGGCCAGGTTCCACAGAGGTGTGGCTTTAGAGCCAGCCCACTCAGCCTCCAGAGGGGGGGTAGTCGTGGTGTTTCCATGGTGATGGGATGTGCAGGTGGCCCTGGTGTAAATGGTAGGGGTCTCAGCGGCTGCATGGCATGGTGTAATGGCCATGGGATTCCCCTTTATCCCAGGAGGGGTCAGAGCAGCTGCCACATGGTCTGGGTCCCCCAGAACAGGGTGGCATGGTGTGCTGACCTGGGTCTGTGATATCGTAGCCTGAGGCAGCTGAATAATGACTCAGCTCAGCACTGCAGTCTGGAGTAGCATATCTTGGAGCTGCCAGACCTGTGGCAGCCGCCATCTCTCCCTGTGGCTTGATTGTGCAGTTCATTCCCCTGCCTCCTGAGCAATCCTGGCAGCTGCAGCATGGGCAGCCCTCGGAATGCCTGTTTGCCAGGATTTCCCCACTCCCTGGGGCTGCACCACTCCCTACGATTGCTCCGCAGTGGTCAGCCACTGTCCCACTGTAACAGGGCACGTTCTCGCAGTGGACAGGACCAGCTGGCTCCATTGTGAAGGAGCATAAAGAAACAGCTGCACTGCTGCCCTTGCCCCTTTGCCTTTCATAATCCAATTATTTTAACAAGTCCAGAACAAGTGTCCATGGCTTTATAATACCAATGGCTGAGTCATCGCTAAATGAGGCTGCCGCAAATACATTCCATCCAACCCTCTCCCAAAAGGGTAAATCTAAAACAGTCCCTTCGGGCATATCCAGTGCATGGCTTTCACACCATGTGAGCAAATCTTGTAGAGCTCGTTCATCATAATGAATCCACCTTTTTTAAAAAATATCCATACCTTGAAGATAAAGTTTTGTGATGCTGAAATCCAGGTTCCCATGGTCTCCTAGGTGATTCCAGTCCACAAAACCAGGGTTTGAAACCTTGCAGCACTTTCCTCTGTCTGCCATGGGGATGTTTTGCCACAGTTTTCCACTGTCCATGGTAGATTCACTGCAATTCTGCTGTCTGCCCAGCGAAGTCCCATTTATACACCATGCTGGCATGCACACCATATTGTATTTGGCTTCCAACACCAATGTCCAGCTCTACGCCATTTATGTAACAGTTCTACATCAATCCCAGCTCTGTGCTGTATTGTATTCTGGCTCCAACACTGATGTCCAGCTCAGATGCTGTCATAACCCTGGCTTTACACCATACTGGCTCTAACATCGTCTGTCTCCTTTGTTCTGTGTGCAGAGTATGGCTGAGTCCTAATCACTTTGCTGGTCACCCCATGTGAATGTAACGTGGCAGGGGGAAAGTGGGCAGGAGACAAAGACCACTTACCCTGATATTCATGTGGCAACAGAGAGTATTTTTTCCCCAAGCCCTGCCTAATATTGGGCATTTGAAAAACCCAGTCAGGATACTTTCATTGGCTATAACTCTATGCCCCTTCAGTTCTGGCCAGTGAGATGCCTGCAGCCTTGAGAGACGTGTGATTGGGCAAGGCCCCTGTCAGTCATGGTAATAGGGCAGATGCTAAAATGAGTTTAACTCAGTGACAATTTTGTTACTTTTGCAATTATCTTTTACAGATGCATTTAATAGATGGTCTTTCACTGCACATCTGATACATGCAGACCATTAATATATGTTCAAATTGACAGAATTATGATAATTTAATGGTTTTCAGTAAAGCTCCTGTAACTGAGTTTGAGGACCTGCCCACTGTAAATTTTGCCAATCAATTTATCTGACATTTGTGTCTTACTGGTCTGAACTTGCTAAGGCTGAGAGACTCACTGCTGATTGCATGGATTGTGGATGGACAGCCAGTCTACCAAAGAGAAGAAATATTTAATGTTGTCTGTTTCAATAAAGGAGAAAATAGTTCACGTATCAGAACTCCACCAAAGTTCTAGTTTATTGACAATTAGGGCAATTAATTTAAAAATTCAGTTCAGCTTGAGTGTTACAGGTAAGGAGATTCTCCTAAGTGTCAAGGCAGATGTTTCATGCATGTTTAGCTGCATAGTCTGATCCAGGTGCGTTACTGATAGCAGCTTACAATAAATAATTTGGGCTGCTAAGAATAATACATGTGATTTGTGGGTAAAATTTTGTTATTCAGCCTCACTGATAAAAACTTCAGTGGATTATGGTACCTTTGGATAATGCTTTAAGAAGCCGTAAACTTACACCCAAGATGAATGCTGGCTGTCAGACTGGAATACAATAGTTTTTTTAATAGAGTCATTTAAAAGGTTTCAATGCTTATGCAGGCCTTGACCTAGTGAGCACTAGTCAATCCTAATGCATATTTTTATATAGTGCCACTTAGATATGTTCAGGTTATCAATACCCACTTCTGTTCTCAGCTTTAATAACTATAATATCAAAAGAATTCAACCTGTTTAATTCAGAAGGGTGTTTAGGACAACATGCACCTATCCCATTAAAAGCAGCAAAACAATACATTCAACAAAATAATAAGCACCATTGAACAAAAATACCTACGACTGCCTAAATGCTTACCATCACCCAGGGTCTGCCATGGGTAGTAAACTCCATTTCCTAGCAAGGACTTGGAAAGCCTTTTCCAGACAAGACCTCCAAGCCTGCCTCGAAAAATGGGTCCGGCTCAAGACCAAATATACAAGTCAATATGATTTGATTTTGTTTTTAGGACAAAAGCACCTGGGTTTGATGGCATACTTCCTCTGCCAGTCAGGGCCATGGCTTGGCCAGTGCCAAGACCTTGGCTGGAAGGTTTTCTGTAACATACCTTAAAAACACATCTCTCTTAGTATCAACTTTAAAAGTTTCTTAACATAAGTAACTTAGGAATAATCAAAGGAATGCACTCTAGTAACATCAAATAATGTGTTATGGCTGGATCCCTGTATGTGCCAGGCATTGAATTTAAAGCTTACTAAAAACACACAATTAAGAGATGAGGTGATGTTCAGATTTCTATTTCAATTTTGTCAGATGTTACTAAATTTTGCAAATGCATCAGTGGTATACTTCACAACATCCCTCTCTGGAATATGTAGCTCACATGATTTTACACAAATTCCAAAAAGGCACCCTTAGAAGCCTTTAGCTTATTTCTAAGTGGGTAAGTATTAAAACTAGTTAGCAGAGTTAAACACCAGAATCTTCAGAAGTCATTGTTGTGCATAGTTAAATGCTGCCACATAATTTCACATTTAATAAAGCAGACTTTCATTAAAGTTGCGTAGGTCATAATCAAATCTAGGTAGATTTTGTTAATTAAAATTTTACAGCATTATCAAAAAAGACTTGGCAAACATCAATAATATTCAACAAGTCACAGACATGGTCCTTAAATTCTGTAATGTTAGGCATTTCAAAATTTAGCTGAGCAAGCTGTTGGCTGTTGTTGCCTGTTTCTACTGCTGGAAACTTCCTGGCTGAAAATTTTTATGGTAATCACTTGCCTTACCGTGTCCGATTATTGATTCTTTGGAAGACCTCACCAAAGGAGCCTTCCTCAATGCATCCCAACTTGGTAAATAATTCCAGGTCTGCCCCGCATGTCGGGCTGTAAATGGGCATGCCAAGCAGTGGCTGGACTACCCAATAAGCTGCAGGCAGAGGTGTGCCAGGCATGTTAACAGCAACACAGGATGCAGAGCACAAGAATGGCTCTTGCAGCTGCAGTGGGAGTGGACTTGGGTGCTGCGCTTGGATAAAGGTCACTCCCCCCTTGCTGGAGTGCAAATCTCCAAGCTCCAGCTAGCTCAACACACGCTAGCAGCCTGGCTTGACAGCAGAGTTGTCACTGAGCAGCGACTCCAGGCAGGAGACTGGCTCAGGCGTACTACTGCCTAGAGAAACCCCTCCACGTCAGAGGTGGAGAGGCTTTGCCCATGGCCGGCAAGCAAGAAGAAGCTCCAGCTAGCGCACCAAGAAAGTCCAGAAGCCAGGCAATTGTCCGCAGCAAGAAAGGGTTTATTAGGAGAGGGTGAAGGCTGCAGGCAACTACCCCCGAGGGGAGGGGCGAAATAGGGTTTTAGGGGGCCCAAGGAGGGAGGAGACACCCAACCCCGGGCAAATCATATTACAAAGAACTAAGATGGAGATAACATAACAACAAAAAGGGGGTCAGTTGGGGAGGGGACGCAGGTTCTGATACAATCACTCTCTGCCCTGAGTGGAAGGTTCTGGGGAAAAGGTGTGGGCAGAGAGTGACGGACAAGGCAGTTGCTAGGGAAACAAAGGAGGGGGTTTGGGACGAACTATGGCAACAGAGGAGGAGTTAACAGATTGGCATAAAAACTGACCCAGGGGTGGCAGGAGTCGCCTAGACAACCAGGGATTGGCAGATAACTGTAAGGGTGAAGGTGGGAAGGGAGCCTAAGGCAGAACCATCGCAACAACTAAACAGGGAGAAATGGAATAAACCAACCTTACAATACCATATATAAAAGGTTAAACAAAGTACAACTAAAAGCAAAAATAGAGCGCACCACAACACCCCCTCACTCCAATTCTTGTGGCTCAATCTGTGTATGATTCAATTGCATTTTTATTTGTGCCATCCAACAAGCTTTCCCATCGATCCCAGGTTTTAAGAGTTTGGCATGTTGCATTAGCTTGAGTCAAATTCATTGTTGCCCATGTTTTGTTTTCAAGCAGGTCCCTAAATTTGTGCAGCCTCAAACCAGGGCACCCCAGAGAGGTCTTAAAAGATCCCCTGGGGTGGCCATGGATAACCAAAAGGATTGCTGTCCTGTCTGGTTGGCAAATGTGACCCATATATTTTCCCTAGGGTTAATTTGTACTGCAGGATATTCATTTTTTACTGTTACCCATAGGCCAATGAATAGCATACTTAGCTTCTCATTGATTGACCATATTGTTTCTAGCATGTTGATTTCACCTGATAATGTATTGGAATCCACATCTACTTGCCACACTTCTTGGTTAGGGGTACTGCATCTTTAGCCAACCTTCCTGTCGCTCCTTGCCAAACCAATGTTCTTATCCTTGTGCTTCTTGGGTTCTTGTGCCCTGTTGTAATTAGTAACTCAATAAATTGTTCTGTTGCCTCTGATTTCTTCATAATACATGTTCTACATAAGGTATAAATCAAAAATTGACTATGTTTATACCATTTCTTTTTACACACTTCACAGTGATATAAAATCCAGGAGGTACAGTCACAACCATCCTTCCAGCTAAATCCACTCCTTTAACTTTAACCACTCTGGCTGGTCTCTGCCTCTGGTGTTGTCCTTTTATCAGTTATCCACAGTTTCACCCATTTTTCTGGGATCTGTCTAGTACCAGAATCTGTAACGACACATGCGTATCCCCTACTGGAGTTTATCAGTCGCACAAGACCTTTCCATTCCCCTGTAATTGCATCTGTTGCTTGTACTAAAATGGGGTCTTTAAAATCTTATAAACCATCTCCTAGACCACTACCATTAATCACTGCCAGCAGCTTATCTCACCCTGCTGCTAAACAAGTTCATTATGGATACTGCTTTGTTTTATCTATCACTTGGGGATAACACAATTTCCCCCATTTTTTGTTTGTGAAGCAAACACTTCAATGTTTCACATACTCATTCTGCAATGGCTTGCCCTGAGTGTGAATGTGAAGTGTTTATAAAATGACAGACACCCCAAAGTTGTAAAAATTGTAATGTTGCTTTTGCCACATAGGTCCAGTATCTGTTTTAATTTCCTGAGGGATTCCTAATCCTGCAAACGAAGTGTGTAAATGTCTCTATACATGCCTCACTAGATTGTGCTATAGCCCAAATGGCTAATGGAAAGGTGTCAATAACTACACGTACATGTTTAAGTCACCCAAATTCAGCTATGTGCATAACATCTATTTGCCAAACTTCTAATGGTCCCTGTCCACAGGCATTCACCCCAGGGTGCAATACTCCTTTAAACTGTTGACAATCGGGACTGGCTTGCACTAATCCCTGAGCTTCACTAGCAGCGAGACCAAACTGACACTGCAGTACTCCAGCAGCCTGATGGAATGACTCATGTGATCATTTGGCTTGCTGAAACCTGTCTATGGGCGGCACTGCCCAGTCAGGTACCACGAGGGAATCAGCTCAATCATTTCCTGCAGCCTCTCCTTCTTTCAAACCAGAGTTATTTCTGATGTGAGTAATAAAGTAAGTATGCCGCCTGTGGTTCAGTAAAGACCACAGTTGTCACAAATGTTTCCACAATGCCTGATTGCTCACTTTCATTAATATTGCTACCTAATTCACATTCCTGATTGCATTGTGATCTATATCACGGAATAATTTTTGTAGAAACCATTTTCAGTGCTTGCTGTGCTGCAGGTGTTAATGTTTGCTCTGCATCTGCTCCACTGCCCCCTTTTAGCAACTGTAGTAACGGCCCCATATCCTCATTGGTTATTCCACAGGTGCATCTAGTCCAAGTTATATCACCCACTAATTTCTGCGCAATGTCCAGTGTTCTGATCTCGCTCCTAATTGTTAATTTTTGTGGCCTTATCTCAGTTTCTATGATAATCCAACCTAAATATCTCCAGGGGCTCTCCCACTGAGCTTTTTCTGGAGCAATCTGCAAATCCATGTTGGCCAATTCAATTTCCAGTTCAGTCAACCAGGTATCTATGTCAAGCTGTTTCCCTGCTATGAGGATATAATCTATATAATGATAAATTATGAAGGCTGGTTTTTATGGCAGATTGGGTCCAATGTCCATGCTACTTTCATTTGACACATTGTGGGGGAATTTTTCATCCCTTGGGGTAAGACTACCCAATGATACAGTTTCATGGGTTCTCCTTTGTTGACCGAAAGCACTGAAAAGGCAAACTTAGGGCAGTCATTTGGGTGTAATAGGATTGTAAAGAAACAATCTTTTAAATCAGTAATCAAAAGATCCAAATTTTCTGGTATTATGCTGGGAGATGGGAGACCTGGCTGTAATGCACCCATATCCTCCATGACCTGGTTAGCTTTGTGCAGGTCATGCAACAGTTGCCATTTTCCACTTTTCTTTGGAATAGTAAACACAGGAGTATTCCAAGGGCTGTTAGAAGGAGCAATATGACCCTTTGTCCAATTGCACCTGTACCAGTTCTTGTAAATGGGCAATCTTTTCATTAGTCAGCAGCCATTGGTCAATCTATACAGGAGTTGCTGTTAACCGTGTTAACTTTTGGATTGGTGTCCCTCCAATAAGCACTCCTAAAAATCCTCTCCCCCTGAGGTAAGCCGAAGCCCCATTTGACCCAACACGTCCCTTCCTAATAAGCAGACTGTGGTTCTCATTACACATGGTTGTGTTCATGCTTTTAACCCATCAGGTAGTGAAAACCTAATTGTCAATTTACTAATTGGAGTAATTTGAACTCCTCCTGTCTCTATTACTGTTGTCTGCAGGCTCTGTGAAGGCTAATGTTGAGGCTATTTTTCCCTAGGGACAGTGGTGACATCCACTCCAGTATCCAGCAACATTTTAAGCTGTAAAGTGGTCCCATCTGGTCCCATTATTATAACTTCTTTGACTGGTTTGGATTTGTCAATTTCTATTGTAAAGTACATTTCAGGTTCTCCAGTTGAGCCAAGTCTTTTATATCCTCTAATAATTTCATTGCTATTAGGGACTATATCTTTAAATGGTATCAATTTTCCAATTTTTGTCCTTGCTGGGATGGAAATTGGAGGGCTGTCCATACTGTTATTCCTATGTTGCCACCATAATCTGCATCAATTACCCCAGGTAAAACAAACAAATCTTTACACGTTGTTGATGATCTGCCTAACAGCAAGGCACTTAATCCTCTCCCCAAGGGTGCATTCATGGTAGTAGGAATACATAGTATCTGGTTATCAGTAACACTGGTGGCTACTGCTGTTGCCATGTCCACTCCAGCACTCCCTGCTGTGACAGCAGAGATGCCATCCAGGCAGCCGGGCAGCCCTCGTTTTGTGTCATTGCACTCAGCCTGGATGCGCTCATCTGCCCATTTCCCAAAGGGGTTGCATCTTTTTAAAATTTTAAGTGGCATTCCTACGCATTCCTATGATGACCAAATTTATCACAACACTAACAAGTTCCACTAAACTCCTCACTACATGATTGCGATGGTTTTGTTTGCTGTCTTCCCCCTGCTTTTCTTTGCATTGCCTTACCACAATTTAAACATTTTAAATTTCAGTCACTTTTTCCTTGTTCAATCAACGGCTTAACAGCCGCAACAACAGAAGTAGCCATGTACTCTGCCTTTTCCTCCGCTGTGTCAGCTCTGGAACAGGCTTCACTCATGTCCAAGGTCACAGTTCTTAGCAGAGTCTGCAACAATTGCTTACGAGTCGGATTAGCATTTTCTACAGCCAAGGACATTAGCAAGGCTTCTCTTACAGAGTCAGTAAGTGGGGCCTTTTCTAAAGCATTTTTTAGCCTATCTAGGAATTGTACGATTCTTTAATATCTTGCTTAATTTTCCTGTAAGAGGGAATCTGTTTCCCACTTTCTGGTAATGTTTTTAAAGCTTCCCTTGCTAGACCTTGTGACTACTGTAAAATTTCTAAATTTGCAGTCATGCTTGTACTTGTGCACCAGCAAAAGGTTCCTGACCTATTAACATGTCTACAGAAGTTTCCCTTAAAGGATCCCCATTAATTCCTTTCCAGATTGTTAACTGCAGCAACTTGACATAAATCAGTCCACTCTGTCTGCCATATCAGCTCTTGCATAGGTGGTAATATCAGTCTAGCTATCTGCCTGCTGTCAAAAGTGGTCAAGAGTGTTCCAGTAAAATTTTGTCAATAAAGGTTTGTGTATAGGGGGAGGTTAACCCATACTGCAAAACCAACTGTCTAGCTTCCTTAATAGTTTTCCAGTCTAGTGCAAACCATGTATTTGGATGCCTCCCTCCGTTCCTGTCACTCCCCCACAATTGTACCGGATATGCCATCAGAATAATTTCACCCTCAATCATTGCATCCTTTATCAGTCCTTTCCACCATAATCTGGGATCATTGTTGTCTCTGGCTCCATCCATCCTTGTATTATCAGTCCCTGTCAGTTGGTCCGTGGCTGCCATTTCATCCCACATGGATTGCTCATGCAGTTTTTGCTGTTGTTCCAACTCCCATAATTTCTCAAATAACTCTAATGCCCATAAAGTTTGGTCACCCCTCACCTGCCAAATACACTGGCCGGTGGGTGATGGTGGAGCTGATGGAGGGCATGGTGTATGCAGATGTCAGGTTCAGGAGGCAGGTCATGGTGGAGAGGTTGCAGCTCCCTGTCCCTCAGGCTCAATTTCCATCGGCTCATTTTGTGCTGGCTTCAGTGCTTCTCAAGGGTTAACAACACCTGATTCTTGTGCTGGAGATAAATTCTGTAATGTCTGTGACTTTTCTCCCTCCACTGCCTCCAGCAGAGGTGCTGATGGAGGAGCAAAGGAAGGAATGCCAAGGGTCATTGCCAAATACTTTTACTGGATACGCAGACACGGAGTCCAGCCCTAGAGCAGCAAATGCTGCAGTGGCAGTGTTTTGTTCTGCCATCATTTCTTGGATTACCGTAATTACCAGTTTCCAAATTGTTGCTAATTCTTTTGCCTCTTTTGATCCATTTCTTATTTCATCCCACAGAAACTGTCCAATTTGTTCCCATGTCTCTACTTTAAATGCAACATTTCCTTCTGCAGACACTCCATGTTCCCTGCTCCATAATAATAGTTTTCTGAGGATACCCTCATCATATTTAATTCCTCTCTTAGAAAGGATATGGAGGAGAAGCTTCACTATTGCACATCCATCTTTAGTTAGTATTTGTCCCATCTTCTCCTCCTGGCTTCTCACCTCACTGGGCACCTGTTGCAACATACAGTCAGTCCCAGGCCATCTTCTGACCTGCAGGTCTCAGTCTTGCTGAGCCATCTTCCAGCCAGGTTCTCCTTCTGGGTTCTGCTGCCTTCCCTCCAATTCGGATCACATCACTGAGCACCAGCTGAGGAGAGAAGACAAAGGACTCCTGCGCAATTCAATGGGAATCAAGCAAAAGCTGTTTCTTGTGCTTCTAAGCATTGTTTATATTTACTTCTTATCTTGGTCTACACAGTTACACATTGTGTAATTGGTAGCTCTGTTTTGTCCACGCATCTCTTGATTGGTAGCTCTGCTTTATCCACAAGGCAAGCGTACATATTTTTCTTTATCTAATTGGTAGATGCTGTAAGCATCATTTTACTCAGGTTGACACCCATATGTTTGTCAGGAACTTTTCTACTTCTTCCTCTTCTTGAAACATCAGCTTTTTTATCCACAAAGATTACCTCGTTCTTTAGTTCCAGAAGGTTAGGCTGGTTCATTTAGTGCATGTCCATTTTCCTGTAGATATGATCCTACACTAGGATCAGCAGGATTTGCAGGACAGCAAAACAAATGTTTGCATAACAAAATCTGGCAGCCTCACAAGGGTTTCATGCTTGTGACCACCAAAGCCTTTCTTTTCAGGTCTACCCAGTGGACAGTCATTGGAGTGGACCTGCTGGAGGACCCATGAGACTCGATGATAGATCACATGGGACTGGACAGTGAATACTCTGTTACTGGGGACACTGCACACACATCCGTGGAGATTGAGGTGGCTCCAATGACCATCAAGGGAAACATACCTAACTTCATTCTCCTGGCGCGGTGCCCTCAGACACCCTTCTTCTGGCCAAGCGGCAAATTATCGCCCAGGCCATTCCCATTCCAGTGGAAATTCCAGTAGATGACGAAGCATCTGGTGTCCACTAGGCAGAAATGGTTGGTGAGGACAAACCCATTATGAGATGTAACCTAACCCATGGAGCAGACCATCTCCATGTGAAAGGGTTGCTTGACATGGGGGCAGATGTGACAGTCATACCATAAAGGCTCTGACTGTCACATTGGGACTTGCAACCCATGGCTGGCAAAATCCATTGGCAAAAATCTCAAAAAGCATCGTACAAATTGAGGGGCCAGGCAGAAGATTGGCCAGTGTCCGTCTCTTTGTCACTGACTACAAAGCTCTCCTGTGGGGGTGAGACACCATGTCCCAGTAGGGGGTCAAATCAGTTACCCCTAAGACACCCCAGGATTTTTAGAGGTGGCCACTGTGGAGTGCCTTACCCAGAAGTTAACATGGCTGGATGATACCCCAGTCTGGGTAAGTCAGTGGCCACTCAGCAAAGAAAAGCTAAAAGCACTTGAGGAGCTCACAGAAGAGCAGTTGGCCAAAGGCCACATAGAAGAGACAACCAGCCCTTGGAATTCCCCGGTTTTTGTAATAAAAAAGCCAGGGAAGGATAAGTGGTGGCTCCTCCATGATCTCTGGGAAATAAACAAAGTAATTGAGGTCATGGGGTCACTCCAAACAGGGATGCCCTCCCCAGTGATGCTTCCTCAAAACTGGCAATTGGCTGTACTGAACATCAAGGACTGTTTCTTCCAAATTCCCCTACACCCAGAAGATGCAGCATGGTTTGCCTTCTCAGTTCCTACAATCAATTGAGAAGGCCCAGTGAAGCGCTACCACTGGAAAGTATTGCCTCAAGGCAGTCCTTTCATCTGCCAGTGGTACATGGCTTCATTGATATCCCTCGTGCACGCCCAAAAAAGGGAAGCCATCATCCTCCACTACATGGATGATGTGCTTGTGTGCGTCCCCAGTGACGCTATACTCCAACACACACTTGACCTAGTGGTTAAAGTTTTAACCTCTGCTGGATTCCAACTGCAGGAAGAAAAAGTTCAAAGGATGCCACCTT
Source organism: Diglossa brunneiventris (assembly GCA_019023105.1). Classification (NCBI taxonomy): domain Eukaryota; kingdom Metazoa; phylum Chordata; class Aves; order Passeriformes; family Thraupidae; genus Diglossa; species Diglossa brunneiventris. The sequence goes on from CM032382.1 coordinate 27,857,191, forward strand.
GAAAGTACCTGGGCTTGGAGATCAATGCGCAGACTGTTGTTCCACAGAAATTGGAAATCAAGAGCAATCCCAAAACCCTAGAAGATTTCCATTCCCTGTGTGGGTCTTTGAACTGGGTCAGGCCCTGGCTAGGCCTCAGCCATAATGACCTAGATCCCCGCCTCAATTTATTGAAGGGGAGTGAGAGCTAGTTTCTCCCAGGGAACTGCCCCAGAGGCAAAAACCACAATCCAAAAAGCACAGAAGGCTTTGGCCAAGAGGCAGGCTTATCATTATCAGCTCAAGCTACCTTTCAAATTCATTGTCCTGTGAAAGCTACCACACTTACATGGCTTGATATTCCAATGGATCGAAGGGCAGAAGGATCCACTCTTAATCATAGAGTGAGTCCTCTCCCACCAGTGATCCAAAACCATCGCACAGCCACAAGACCTGATAGCTCAGCTGATCCAGAAGGTCAGGGTGAGACTGTGTGAGCTGGCTGGTTGTGACTTTAAGTGTATTCACCTCCCAGTCAAACCTTCTAAGGAGGGAAAGCACTGTCTCAAGAGGTTGACCAAAGAGATGTTCAAGCACCTGCTCCAAAGCAATGCCAATCTCCAGCTATCTCTGGACAGCTAAGTGGACAAATATCAGTCCACGCCCCATCACACAAATTGTTTAATGAGGAATTCCACCTCATTCCTCCTCAGAAAAGGAGTCATAGGCTGCTCAAAGCTCTCACAGTGTTCACTGATACGTCTGGGCCATCCCACAAGTTGGTGATGACTTGGAGAAATCCACAGACTTAGCATTAGGAAGCTTTTGTAGGGTTTGTGGAGCGGTCACTCCAGGGCACTGAACTGGTCACAGTCGTGAGAGCCTTTAAGAAGTTCTTTGAGCCAATTAATTTGGTCACCAATTCAGCCTACGTGGCAGGAGAAGTGTCCAGGGTGGAGCAGGCAGTTCTCAAAGACATCGAGAATGAGCATCTCTTCAGGTTGCTCTCAATTTATTATTATAATTTATTTAGTTTCACATCAAGAGCATCTATTCTATATAATGCATGTGAGGTCACATACTGATTTGCCAGGTGAAATCACAGAAGGTAATTGCAAAGCAGATTCCCTTGCCATCCCAGCAGAAATGACACACCTTCCGGACGTCTTCTAACAAGCAAAGCTAAGTCACCAGCAATACCATCAGAATGTGCTGGGTCTAATCATCAGTTCCAACTAACACAGTGAGTCTTGAGCCATTGTGGCTATCTGTCCCAGCTGCCAGCTCTAGGCCATGCCATCACTGGGTATTGGGGTTAACCCCTGGATTGGAAGCTGTGAAGTGTGGCAAATAGACATTACACACATTCCCAGACTTCTATAATTAAGGCAATTCTGTTGTTTTTTGTTGTTCTTTTTCTAATTACGTTAGCATTCGGAATTCTACATCGCATAATTTTAAAAGCTATCTACAGTTTAATCCCCACTACCTCAGAAGTCAACCACACAGAGTTTGTGAACCAAAGGCAACCTAACAGACCTGCCAATCATAAGTTGTGGACTGATCCATATTCTGGATCAGAATAGGTCAGATGCTTTTCTTTTAACTTTAACAAAAAAGGGGCGTGGGAATCTATAAAATTAGAGGGTTTTGGGAAAGCTGCAAAAGGCAGGCCTCAGATACAGCAGAATTGTGAATAGTGCAAAAGCAGCAGTTATGAAATAGGTCAGCAGAAAAATTATTTAAACTGTAGAAAAAGCAAGGGCAGATAGAACAATAGCCTATGTATTAATGCTTGCTGAATAGCTTTCTAAGCTGCAGAAAGTTTTTCTAGGAAGATATTAGGAAGGTTAAAGCTTAAGAATGGAGCTCTGTGTGTTGTCTCTTACAAATGGGTATTGTATGCAAAATAACAAAAATTGTTTTAACCAAAGTTACGTGTGCTTATAGTGATTGGATAGAACTACTGTTAATATGTTTTTGCTTTGTGTGATTGGTCAAGAAGCTTATAAAGTATGTTGTAACCTTAAGTCTTCTGGCCTGCTGCCTGGATTGTAAGCTGCTAGCATCTTCCCATTGTCATAATCATGTAATGAGACTGATGCTGAAAAAATAAACACCTCAAGACACTTTCCATAGCAGCCCCGTCTCATTCGCGTCTGTAAATAAACCCCCGGCGGGTGTCAAGGGGGAGGTGTTGTATTACACTAAGTAGTTTCTTTAACTATTATTTTGCACTGGGTGATTGGAATTTTGCACTGAGTAGTTACTATTTTGCACTGAAGTGGTTTATATTGTATCACATGGTTTGTTCTGTATTCCCCCCCAAAGTCCCATGGTGGTGGTCTAGCCCTGGGTTTGCCCCTCCATCAGTTGTATCCCATTGGCTGTGGTCCCTCTCCTCTACCCCCCTTCCCCCGGTGTAAAATCTCCTGCCATTAGCCATTCTTACTCTGTCTTTTCCCCGATATCTCCTTCCCTGGAGTGGTTCCACAATAAACTGTGGGACTTTTAGTACTGAGTAGAAAGAGCGCCTCTAGTCTTTTGCTTTTGTCCTTGTCAGTGAAGCTGGGGTCCAGGGCTAGCGAAACTGGACCCCCACAAGGCTTTCCACCTGACAAGAATGCATATTTTAAAAATCTGATAACATCCTTTGTATCATGTGGCGATTGTGAGGGTCCCCAGGATGAGGTGAGAGATGAGAATCTGACTCCAAGTTCTCAGAAGGCTGATTTATTATTTTATATCATTATATTACTATAATACATTAAAGAATACTATACTAAAACTATACTAAAGAATAGAGAAAGGATACATCCGAAGGTTTAACAAGAATTAATAATAAAAACTCGTGACTGACTCAGAGAGTCCAACACAGCTGATGGTGATTGGTCATTAAGTAAAAACAATTCACGTGTTTGGATAAACAATCTCCAGACTGCATTCCAGAGCAGCAAAACATGGCGAATCTGAGGCTTCTTATCATCCCAGGAGAAGAAATCCTGGTGAAGGGATTTTTCAGAAAATGTTGTGACAGTATCACTTCACAAATAATCTGAAGCCAAAGTCCTTTTCATTATTAGAAAATTAGGTCAGTTTAGGACATGAACTCTAGGAATTATGAGTACCAAGAGGATTTTTGTAATTTACATGGGCATAGACTATTAGTTAATATTGTAGCAGGTCTTGGGTAAACCCTACAGGGACAACCATGCTAAATTCAGTTCAAATGAGAAAAGCCCAACTTTACTGCCTGTGAAGCACTTGGAGCTATGTGGAAAATTTGTGGCTGAACAGACACACAGACAGGACCTAAAATGAATTGTGGGAGTGTAATGAGCTACCAAATGCTGATTGACCAATCCTCACTAATCAGATGTATCCTCTTTGCCCATTCCAATTGTGAGGTAATTAACCAACAGTGCAAGAGATTCATCTGTATTCAATGTGCATTTTAACACTCCTCTTAATGAACAAATCTCTTCCTCAGAAAGCAACACAAAGAGATTTTTATACAAGGTGAGCAAGTTACGTTTTTTCCATCTTCCACTTTATCAATTTTACTGTGAAATTCTTTCTATCTTACTGCCATAACGGGCACATAAACTGTCCGTGTAAGTAAGTAGGAATGGTCAGTATGCTTAAGAGGATAAAGTTGGCTGAAGAATGGTACTCAGAAAACAGCTATCAAGGTACTCCTGTCAAACCAGGAAGATAAAAACAGTGAGACTTTGGAAATTGCTGCCTGGGGTCTGATAGCAGGTAGTTTTTAATTTTCATTATGGACTTGGTTGACGGAATATAAGGTATGTCGAAAGCATCTTCAGGCAATTTCTGCCTGAGAGGTGCTGCCAGTTGATTGGAGACAGGATTAGATTTCAAAATTACCTTAACAAGTAGGAAATATGACTAGAAAGAATAAAATGATCTTCAATATAGGCAAATGCCAGGTGTTGCCCTCAGGAGGGAATAATCAGAGTCATGACGGACTGAGGGAAAGAACTGACCAGTTGAAGGAGCCAGTAATGTATAGGCATAAAGTTTGGTTTCCCATGTCTTAAAAATTCCCCTCCAGGTAAATTGTAAGGTATCAAAAAGGCAGCCCCTGTAGTCAAATTCAAATTACCCTAAGTACAAGTTGATGAGAACTACCTCTACATCCTAAATCTGAACCATCTCTACAGTCAGAATATACAGCAGTTAGCTACTCTGATTAAAAAAAAAATATTTTAAAGGATATTTGCTTGGCATTATACTAATGATGCATCTACTCTGTACAGAGGAAGTAGGACTACTTTTAAATGCTTTTTTTTTTTTTTTGAAGGGTAGGAAATAATTCAGGTGAAATAGGCAGTGGAGCACCTCTTTCCTTATTTTCTTTTTAAAGAAAATATTAGTAGTATCAGATCCTTTTTTGCTTGATTGTTTCTGTTCAAAGCAACTCTTGGAATATCAATAAAGCATCAGTCTTAAGTACTTCAATGAAATATGAATGCAGATGGATCAGAGGTCTTACTTCAGATTCGTGTTCTTGTAGGAAGGAAACAAGACATCCAAAGATATTGGCTAATCATTTCACAGAAAGAATAATTCTAAAAATATTACTTTATTGCAAAATATTCCTCCCAAACCAAAGCTTATTAATAAAACGACAGAATTACTGACCTCAGCTGTTACTGCTGAAGATGTAGAGGAACAATCTCTCAATTAATTTAACAAAAATCTACACTCTTTATAATTTCTATGATAATTACACATCTTAAATGCAGAAAAATACCTGGCAAAAAAGCCTGACCTTTTTTTAAATGTCACCAAAGTAATCAGACTTATAAGCCTGAATATGTCAAACTAAAGCTGTTAATTACTTTTAAAGTGGAGGTCCAGCCATATTCTAACCAACTCAGGGCATTTTCCAAAGTGATAGGAAAGGGTTTTTTTACACTTCTTTCAGTATGACAACCCCAAACCCTACTAAACCCACCCTTTGTATTGATAGGTTTTGACTGTTTATTAAATGGTTGATCATGTTATAAATAAGCAGTTGCTGAAAGAGAGGCAGTGACAAGCACAAAAGGGCTGTGTGCTGAAGAGCACCTCTTCCTTCAAATATTCCTTCTCATGCTGCTGAGAAGGAGTCCAGCCCAATCTATCCAGACTAAATATGGGGTTACAGTGGAAGAAAAAGGGTGCTCACTGATTCACATTAAGGAGGATTGCTTTCCAAAGGATTTGTTTTCTGTAGCCCCTAATTTTTTCCTTGCTGCTTATCAATCTCCCTTTCCTTCCCTCTATTTGTTACACTTAACAATGTATGACATTATTGCAAGCGTGCTGATGAATCAGCCAACATGTGCACACTGTTTGACTAGCTGAGGCAACTAGCTGTTGACTAGCTGAGGCAACTAGCTGTTGCCTCATAGAAAGGACAAGGATCTGAATTATAAGTGCCTTTGCCTCACAGGGGAGCACTAATTAGGGCTTGCATTTTCCATCCTGCCCCTCCTTGGCTGGCTGCTGGCAGCATAAAGAGGATGGCCAAGTCCTTCACATTTCCCACTTCAGTTTTGTCATTGATGAATCCAGCTTACTTTCTGTGATTAGCTGTTAATTTTTTACAGTATTCACAATAAATTAGCATCTCTGAACAGTCTGGTTGGCTGTCAAAACTGACCAAAAGTTTAAGAATTATGCCGTGAAAACTAACAGACTTATACAACCACATATGTATTATTTTCCTAAGAGTCAGACTGATAATATGTGTACAACTGCACTTATATACAAAAGCAATGCCCAAAATACAGGTAAGAGATGAGTTTTGGTGACTTCATACTTTACCATCTGTCAAACAAGCCAAGAAATCAGCTAGGAGCACACAGTCACCCTGTCCCTACTGTGAAAATAAAGCTTACTAGCTAAAACTTCAACATGATTCTACAGACTTTTACCTTCGAAGATTTGGGTCTGAGTTCTCCATCATCCTCATTCAAGCATTTACAATTCCGTTCTGTTTTGACATGAAGACTTTTTTTCAACCTGAAGCAATTTATGGAGAGGCAAAATAACTTTTGTAGATCTGCTATGTGATTTTACACTGTTGAATTGGTGTTTGCTATGTAGCATGGTGATCCTAGCCCATCTTTCAGAGATAATGTTCTTTAGCTAAAGGAAAGGGAAAATTCCAAAGATGATCTTGATACACAAACAAAACACAGTACACATTTAAATTTTCTTAAAGGACTGCTTTGCAAGGCTTCTAATTTTCTCTATTTCAACAGGTAATTTATTTAACTACAAGTCTTCTAATAAAGTGTTGCATGTTTTGGAACATTTACCAACATTAACTCTTCTGTACTGTTAACTGTACATTAACTCTTTTAGCATGAGAGCACACAATGATAGGATCTCAAACAGATAAATACCAGAAGGTAACAAAAATACAATAATGAGCACTGAAAAACAATTTTAACACATATGAAATGTAGCCTAGTGAAATGTACACAGTGAAATTAACACAGTGAAATGTAGCCTAGCTCTTGGGCTGGTGATTTTATTTCCATAATGTTAATCAGAAACTCTGATGCCTAGAAAACATCTAATAGCCCTTTAATGCCCACTAGGCAAAGTTTGAGATGGAATATGTTTGTGCTTATTACAATTAAACAGTTCTTCACTACTTTATACTCTGCCAAATCCCTTCCAATGTAGCATAAAATGATAACAGAGTTTTCCTCCATTGTGTACATAATGACTACACGAGGTGCTCAGAAGAAATCGCAAACAAATGACTCAGTAAGTCATTAGGCAGATGATCCTGGAGTTTTTCCAAGTTGTATTACCCATCTGCTTGAGAAGGCAGGATCACGGCGATGCTCATGATGACAGATTCTGCAGTGCATTTTTAAACAGGATTGGACTCAGATTGTTTATAATTCCGAGTTCTGGTACTAGACCAGACATGACCTGCAGAAACACAGGAAGTGACAAACCTGCATGTCTTAATACCACTTCAGACCCTCTGCTAATCTCTGCCTGGAGAGTCTGAACAATCAGATTTATCTGCTGATAGTTCCAATGGCCCAGACCAACTGTAAAATTTCATTTCAGACTCTTTATTTCTTATGAACTTTAGCTGCATTATTTTTTTCACTGTAAAATCTGCAATTGCTTCTGTGTAATGAGTCTCCTTTTTCCCACAGCAGTCCCAGCAAACAAGGGCACTACACGAAAGCCAACAGACTAATAATAATAATAATAATATTGTGAAGTGGCTGCAACTTTCTGTTGCACCCCTGTCACAGTAAGTATGGCCTTCACAGGAGGGCATAAAGACTACACATTCACACACACCTTTGTGTCCGTGTGCCATGAGCTGTGCAGAAACTGAATGTAAATAATAGCATTATATGTGTCAAAAAACCAGCAAGCCTGTGAATTTTGCAGATTACTTGAAGTTTCTCCTCCACAGCTTCAGGGCAAATAGGGAAAATATGCAAGTTTAGGAGGAAATTATCTTCTGTAGATTAAGAAATTTTAATATCAAAAGGAATTCCCTCATCATCATCTCTTTATGGGAAATCATATTCAGATCAAGAAAATATTTATGCAGTGGACACAGCCAGCAGACAGAGAGCTGACTTTGGCTCAGACTACAGCAGTCATAAAAATGGGTAAAGGTGGGCTGCAACTGATGTAGCTGAAACATGAGAATTGTGAATCGATATTCTCCTGGACATCATCATGTCCCGAACCATTTTATGATTCTATTATCATGCTTGACTCCCTTTTTAAACTTAAATCAGCGTACCTGAACCAGCAGGTTCAGGTTATGTTTTCAGCTTTGTTTTGCTGCATTGCATAATTCCCAAATTAATACCAATAAGGTCAGGTTCCACCAAGGAAAGTGCTTCTCATCTCTTTTCATTAGCACAATGACAGATAAAATATATGAAGGTGACTGGGGCAAACCCCTCCTATCTACTGCAAAAGGATATAAACTTTGTACTGTGATGTAGTTCCAGGGCCATCACAAGCTCAATACTGCAGTGAAGAAAAACCAGACCTAAAAAACCCACTTCAAAAGGTGTTGTAGAGCATAGGCAGTCTTCATGCACAGTCATCCCTCTGACTACAGGTACAATGAAACCCTTACATTTTTTTTCCACATAGTTATTGACATGATAGATGGAAATCTGATGCACAGGTGTCGCTGGACAGAGTGCAGTCTTCTATTGGATCTCTATTTCTTGAATGACACAAACAGATTTCTGTTTCAGATTCAAGTGCTGACCTTAAAATATTAGTTGAAAGAGAGAAATAATGCAAGTCTGTATTATTATTAACAAGTCTATATTACTATTAACAGTTCTGGGGACTTGAGAATCCATCCATAATTACTTTCTAAAGCAGCAGAAAAAAGTGTCAGGAAATAACTGATATTTGAATATATATCATCTTCACTAGGCATACACATGCCAATGACAAACCAACCAACCAAGAAATCCTGGCTCTTATTTTAAGGTTCTGAAAGGATTTACAAAATATAGTTTATTCACAGGGACGCATTAAAGGAAATTCCAATTTTTTCACTAAAGTCTTTTTGATGACTAACAAAAGTGTTATAAAATTAAAATCTTCTGGAAAGAAGAGGAAGATAAAAAGGTGAAAGCTAAGAAATTTGAGATAACTGCAAGTTAATTGAACTAATTTGGAAATTTTAAGTGAATGGTGGATGGATAAACCTGTAAGGATAGCTTCTCTTTGATGCAAACATAACTCTTCACCCACTTAGCTTTTGGTTAGCAAGACAATGGGGGAAATCTATGATGCCACATATTTCCTGATGAATGTAAGCATGACTCAGCAGAAAGTGTTTTGTACCTCTTTAATAAAGGGTACTAAAACTAAGGGCAGATAATTGGCAACAGTAAAAAACATACAGTTCTATTAAAATCAGGTTTACCATGTGAATTCACAGCAGCTAAATATCTGTCTACCAGCATTCTGAAAATCTGCTAGAAAAGTTTGTCATACCACAATATATAAAGGTGGGTGGCTCCCCAGTAGGAAAGAAAATAACCTTTTCTTCTAGCACAGGAGACAGAGAGCAGGGTCTGTTAGAGAACCTTTCCTCTCTGCCCATCCAGGAGCTACTCTGTACTTCTCATTTGCACCACCACAGACTGTCACTGCTGCAACCCAGAGTGGCTCCAGTGACCTGATGGGTCCCCTCTTGACACCCCACACATCCCATTCACACAGTTAGACAAAGTTTCCTCAGTGATTCAGCCTCAGGTTTCCCACAGCAGAGTTTCAGATGTCCACATTCTTAAAGCAATTTATTCACAGCACAGTAACAGGGAAAGAGCTGGAGTGGGTGTCTCAAAGGAGGGTCCCCCAAACAAGGAACCTCTGGGCTTTTATACTCTCACAGCCCATAATGAACTGTGTGTGGTAGTCTGGAGTCTTTTTGGTGAGTCACCCTCTCCTGATCCCATGGTTCATGCCAGAAGTCCTATCCCTTTGCTGTGCAAATGTGCAGTGCCAGGTCGCAGCCTCTTGCCTCAGGTTTCCAACATTTCCCCCATCCAGAGTTCAGCTTGTAGCTGCACACTCAGCTATCTGCACTAAATCTATTCTTCAACAAGTCAGTGTTGGAAATTATTGCCATGCCATCCCTGCATGGCATCCATGCAGATCAAGAAAATCTCTTCAATCAGGCAAATGCCTATAGTGAGAGTTTGGACTGCCTAAGGATTTCATTAGGGCTTCAGAATTGTCTTGGAATGGTTTTCTATTCCCATAATTATCTGCTCTATGCCCAGAAATGATTGCTGTAGCTTTAAAGTGGGTCCGGGACAGGGGGGAGCCTTTGGGGCTCTTTTGTGGGCTTTTTCAAAGCCTCACTCCCCAGCCATCCCTCATGCCATGTAGACTAGACAGACTGCAGCAGCAATCCGTCAGCAGCCTTATTTTTCTCTTGAACTAGTTGGTTTGGTTTTGGTCCAAGATTAGAGAGGACAATCGACAGGAAAATAATTCACTGGGGACTGGTGGGGAGCTGAGGGACCACTCTGTCCCAGCCCCCAGAACTCAGGAAAACCAAACCAACAAGAGAAGAGACATCAAATCCACCAGCTTCATCTGCTGTGAAGAGGAGACCAACACCAGAGATTCAACAGGTTCCCATCTGTTTTTCCCGAGCTGCTGCATGAACCCTTTGTTTTTTCCTTACTGGACACAAAAGCCAGGGCCCCTTTTTTCCCCTCCCCCACTACACTGCAGCTATCATGGGTTTTTGTTTGTTTGTTTGTTTGTTTGTTTGTTTTTCTTTTCTCTTTGCCTGGCATTTTGTTTTTTTTTTTTTTCCACTGAGGGCGGTGGGGGTGTTGGTCAGACAATTCAGTGTCTAGCACTTAATAATTTTTCTTCTTTGTTCCATGTGGGCACTGTTTGTCAATAAATGATTACGGTTTTTTCACTTTCATCCACTAATATTTTTTTTTAATTATTATTGGCAGAAAAGAGATTGTTGGAACCCTTTCTTTAGAGGAAACAGTCATTTCTAGAGTGTTTTTCTCCTAAACTTGTCTCTAAACCAAGACAAGAACTCAGATTACTAAAATTGGATTTGATAGTAATAACTTTCAAAATATTAATGTTTTTCCCCACTTCCAGTACAGACAAGAATCTGATTAACATCAGCATCATTATCATCATCATCATCAAAAAATAATCAAGATGAAGATTATAATAATAATTTCTTCCCAAGCTGAAAGAGAGGAAAATATTAAGTTGGTTGTAGTAGCTACTTCTCTATAACTAAATTGTGTTTTACCCTCCTAGTACTTACATCAAAAATTAAAAGTACAAGGAAAAAGAAGTCAGACAGATAGATTAAAAAACATCAGTGTCCAAATGCCTTGATTTGCTCAGACATGTCAGAATCTTAAGATTTGCATAATGATGCTGACCTAAGTGGCAAAGCAATTTTTCCATACAAGAAGAAAGAAGCTAGTGCTTTCTGGATCAGTCGTGTCTTTTTCTTGCTCACAGCAAGTAATGTAGGTCTCCTCATGTGAACAGGATGACCAATGGTTGAGTCTTCTTCAACTGATTTGAAGCCAAGCATCTTTTATGTAATCACTGTGCCACTGCTAGTAGTTGAACAAGTTCTACCTTGTTTAGCCATTTTCCTTTGTGAAGGAGACTAGGCATAAAACAATAACTCTGATTAAAAACCCTCCTTATACTGACATAATTCAAATTCAACTTTGGAAGGCATTTCACACACTGTAATGTAGTACTGGAGCACCTGAGCTCCCAATTCAAAATGATAATTGTATTGGTTTGACAACGCCAGGTTTTTGGCAGCAGGGGGGCCACAAAGATGGCTCCTGTGGGAAGCTTCTGGTAGCTTTCAGCAGAGCCAGTGGCTGTTGGCTCTGAAGATGGACATGCTGCTGGCCAGAACTGGGCCAATGAGAAAGGTTCATAATGTCTTTGTGATGACATATTTAAGCAGAAAATTAAAACAAAGTCAGGGGATTTTTGCTTCTAGTCAGAAAAGATGAGAAGGTGAGAGCGTGTGAGGGAAAACAACAGGAAGCACCAAAGTCAGTGGAGAAGGAGGGGGGAAGGAGGCGCTCCAGGTACCATAGACGAGATTCCTCTGCAGGCTGTAGTGATGACCACGGTAAAGCAGCTGTGCCTCTGCAGCCCATGGGTCTGCAGGGAATGCAGAGATCCACCTGCAGCCCATGGGGGAGGTGCCCATGCCAGAGCAGGTGGATACCTGGTGGAGGCTGTAATCCAGTGGAAGACCCGGAGGAGAGAAGGGGCCCCTGCCTCCAGGCTGAAGCAGCCTGTCCTTGAAGGACTGCACCCCATGGAAAGAGATAGACCCACGTCGCAACAGTTTGGGGAGGACTGTCTGCCTGTGGGGGGGGTTCATGCTGCAGCAGCTGCAGTATGGCTGTTGTTTGTGAGAGTGGACCCACAATGGAGAAGTCCACGGAGAGCTGTCTCCCATGGGAGGAACCTCATGGCCTCACAGGGGAAGGACTCCTCTCCCAAAGCAGCAGAAGAAAATCTTGGTGATGAGCTGACCAAAACACCCATGCCCTATCTCCCTGCACTGTCTGTGGGAAGGGGGGAGGGGCTGGGGGGTAATGGTGTTTTAAGGGCTTATTTTACTTCTCATTAACCTTCTCTGATTCTGTTATAAATTCAGTTTGCAACTTAAGTTGAGCCTGCTTTGCCCTTGAAATACTTCTCACAGTCCTTATTTCACTCATGAAGCCTTCATTAATTTTTTTCCCTTTTTCCCTCCTCTGCCCAGCTGTAGAGCAGGGGAGGGTAAGCGAGCAATTCTTGTGGGTGCCTGGCATTGGACCAGTGTCAAACCATGACAATAATGTAGAACTGTGTCAAAAACATGATATCAGATCAGAATTGATGGCGTATTGGCTTTGTGGAATCTAATTCAGACAACCATTTAACTTGATTTAAGATGCAGGAAAGGCATGCATGTGTGTATGCACTATAAAACAGTTACCGTCACTTCTACTGATACTAAAATTTTAGTAATTATAGGAAGTCAAAGTACAAGTAAACCAGGAGAAAAACTCAGAATCTAAGAACAATACATGTCAGTCATGGGGAATTGCCGTGAAGGAAATGGTTGCATGGCAGCACTGAACCACCAGCAAAATTAACCAAGGACTTCACAAAACACATCTCTGATACATTCAGGATTAGCATCTGACTCGTCTCATTTAACTTTCCTTCCATGCTAGTAATGTTTTTACTAAATTGTACTAAGTGGGATTCGGAACAGTGTCATCCTGAAAGACGTTTCTGAGTGTGAGGTTTTACAATAGCAAGAGTTTGCCCAGCCTTTGGAAGCTTTGATGCATCTTATTCTTCTACAGGGAAAATGTTTCTGCTCTGTTCCACTGTCCTGCACCCCAATATAGGACATTACAGCTTTTCAGCATTCAGGTCTGCTCCAGATCCAACAGCCTCCTGCCCTTGCATTCAAGTTAATGGTGAGGAACCACACCACCACCAGCAAAATATGCCAACAATAGAAACAACTCTACAGATACTGAAATGCCACCCACTGAACAGTCTTCTCAGAAAGGAGAGGACCACAAGAATCAAAATCCTTGCAATTACAGAAAAGGTTTCAGATATTCAGTTTTTTGTTTCATTATTGATTGTATCTTGGCAGGATGGAGATGCAAAAGGTAGATGTGATGAGAATGATTTTATGACCCACTTCTGGAAAGACTGAGCTCCTTTGTAAGATGCTAAGTACTAGCAAAAAAAAAAAGTGGTTTTAAAGGAAAGTGTCTTACTAAGATTGTTTACCTTTACTGTATCACATATGTATTTTATGACAAAATAATATTTAAATTAAATTCTTTTTCTCAGCAATCACTGTGAAATTAATACAACTGCTTTCCACATCAGGGGCATGACATAATGACACAGTGATATGTGTGAGTTTTTTGTGCCCCAAGAGTTCACAAATTCCTATTTATAAAAATTTCTTGATGGGCATTTTCATTCACTGACTAATCTTTGGTGTAAAAGCAGTTTAACTTTTGTCCCTGCCACTCAGTGATTTGTTTCAGCTCAGCTTATCATCATGAATGACCATGACAGGAATTCGCAACCATTCTGGATTAGCTGATTTGATCACCCTTAGAACCTCAATTTGTTAAGTGATTTGCAGTTCAACCACTTGCAGTTCATTGTGTCAACATGATCTGGCTTGACCCATAATCCTACACATCCAAAATGCTTTTGGGGACTGGAGTTGTGTTTGTGTGCAGATATGCTGGTTTCTAACTGTGGAAAGCACAGCCACAGCCTCATCTATTTCTCCTGGCTCCAACAGAGCCCTTCTGGCTTGCATCCATTGAGAAACAGGCTTGAGAGCCTTTCAGTGGATTGATGGGCACTGAGAAATTATTATTCAAGCAGTGTCTTTAAAGAATTCTTCTCAATGGAAACAAAGTAGCATCTCCCAGAACATCTTCATTAGAATTCCACTGTATTAAATGTGCAGTATTTGTGGGAAGATCAGAGACAATGAACCAAAACAGGTCTTCTTTTTTTCTTTCTTGTTTTTTTTTTTAAGGTTTAGAATTATTCAATGCACAGGAACTTTCTCCCCTTGCTCCTCAGATGGGAAAAAAATTTTAAAGACCACCACCACCAAAAAGAACACCAAACCAAAAAATGAACAACACCCACAACAAAAAAACCCACCCAAACCAAAACCAGCAACAACAGAAAAACACCCAAAACCAAAACAAATCTCAAAACCTACATTCCCCCTACAAATACCACAAGCTAACTTAACTTTCTGTCTTTCCAACAAGTTCAATCACAAAAAAATCTTATCAAAATCTGATGTAGTGCAAGATTTACTAAAAAGAGAGTCTGAGTTTGTGAATAGAAAATTATCTGGATATTTGGTTAGTAATAAACCATGCAATCTGGCAGCTTCATTGACTTGGGGTTTGCATGCCTCTGGAAGAAGACCTTCTCTTCTGCAGTGATTAGAGGTATGGAAGGTGCTTTATGCTTTAGCAGCTGGTTAAATAGTTTTTATGGACATTTGTGTGCTTTTATGAAAGAACTAATGGTATCACAGAATCAAAACAAAACCCTGCACTAGAATTTTGCAGAGGAATATAAAGGAGTGCTTCCTTTCAAGTATTTCCAAATGCTTATTAGCAATATTTTGGAATCAGTTTTCAAAACAGTAAATAAATAGTAAAGTGCAGGAGTATATCCAGAAAACATAGTTGTTTAAGTCATCACTTCTCTTGCACTCTGGGGAGCTCAGAAGTTGTGTGTATTTATTCATTTAATCCCTTATTTGTCTCTGTCAGGACAGGAGTAAGAAAAATAAAGTCTTGCAAAAGCAACCTATCAGAAATGAGCTGTCAAGGACTTGAAATACTAAATGCTTGACATCTTCTGTTGATGATTAAAAGAAAAAGATGTTTCAGCATTGTGTTTTGGTTGCTTAGATGTAATGTGCCATCAGCAGCTAAAACTAAAACTTTACAGAGTTATTTATATAAGTAGCAAATGTTTATGTGACAATATCCTGAGATATTAAAAATATTAATCAAGCCTAACTGGGAGAGCTTTTACATGACCTAATCATCTACAGCTACAATTAAGCATGTTGTGAAGCTGTTTGCTATAGCAACCTTAGACACTCTTCTATAATACAAAAAAAAAGCAGAAAAAAAATTCAAGTAATTTACAGATACAAAAATTCCTAAAACAAACCTTTCTAATGCATCTGACTAAAAAAATAATGATGTTTATGGGTGAATAGTCAGGCTGGCACACTGACCTTCATTTTATTTCAGGAAAAATACTACTTCCATCAACATGCCTGAAAACCTTGAAAAATTATTGTTCACAAATAGCAATAGCTTTCCCTGGTCTTGTTAATAAATTATAGTTGCTTGAGACGAGAAGAAGAATAGGAAAAAAACCTATTTTCTTTCTGCATAAGCATATAGACTAAGATATTGCTAAAATAAAAGTAAAACCTTTGTGCATCTTGGTTAATTAACACTGTCCTTGTCCTCTGTTAAAAATACAGGCTTAATGTAAGGATAATCTATATACTATAACAGCATCAACTTGAATGAAAATGATGAATGTACATTTCAGAAGCCATTTCATTCTACTGGGGAAAAAACCAAAAATATCTAAAATCTCTAAACTAAATTAAAATCAAAACTAAAATCTCTATATTTTAACTTTTTACAGTCAATATATTTAAACTTCTTCAACTGTTTGTTAGCATTGTTTTGTTACTTTCACTGAGAAACCCTGAGAATCTGATGGTTCTTTACTTACTATTGCTCATGCTCATGTTTATGCAAATGGAGAAAAAATCCAGCAGTATCCTCAAAAAACTCCCCCAAAAAACAAACCACAGACCTGACTTAATCCCCAAAGGAACAGTCACAGACCTTTTAATGCATTCTTCCAAGGGAAACAAAAATCAAGAAGCAATAATTTTACACATTTTGCAACAAAATTGCCTTGAAAAGACTACAAATATTTCTCACAAAATGAGTACTGTCCATTCCTGTCAGCCTTTTCAACCTCTGTTGTGTTCCCAGAAATTACCCCATAATGAAAACAGAGCTGAGCCAACATATTGTTGTATAAACTACTGCACTGTAGAAGCTAGGAGCCTTGCCTTTAAAATAAGTCTTACAGGTTTTTCATATACTATGTATTTTTATGTAAATTATCAAAAGCAGAAGAGCATACTAAAACAGAATAAGAAGTAAAACAGTGATAATAAAAATATGAGCAGGGATATATATATATATAGAAAGAGAGAGAGAGAGGGAGAGAGAGAGAGAAAAAGGTGTGTGTGTATATATATGTATATGTAAATATAAAAATATTAAAATATAAATACCCCTTCTAGGCCTCCTAATTAAAAGAGTGCAGACACATGCCATATTCTGCAAAGAAAACATACTTCCTGGCTTCCAGGAGCAGATGTATTTTTCAAAATTTACATGGGAACAAATATATAAATATAAAACAAGGTATGTGAGCCTTTCAATCATTCAGAAAGTCACTGGGAAGGTTTGGTAGTGCTATTTCTAGAGAAGATATATGTATATATATATAAGGGAATGTGCAGGAACAGTCACCTGCAAATTTACAAAAATAGAAAAAAATCTTAAACTGACTCTTTCCAACAAACCCAGAGGATTTCCAGGTAAAAGCTGTTTTTTCCATCTCTATGCTAACTCGGTATTATCAAGGTACATATCCCATCTTCTGAAATGAAGAGTTTTAGAAAAGATCACATTCAGTACACAAATGCAGGCAAGGATTAAATGTTAATTTCATTCACATATTTTGAGCGACAAAATGAGGAGGATCGTTTACATACTCTGCAGCTGAGTAGCACACATGACAGAAATACATTGATGCTCTTGTGTTCATATATTTGCATGCAAAATATAGTCTTCCTTCTAAAATTAAATTTTACATTATATTATTTCAAAATATATATCTAACTTACACGCTATATTAAACAATGTAAATGAATATAACACATAATATATTAAGCAAATGTTACATTATCTGAATCATTCTCCTTTTCATTCTCTAAGTAAAACTATTGCTTATACTAAGCTCAGGGTATAACTTAGTGAGTGACTACAGCTGCAGAATTAAACATTTAGCATGAGCAGGAAATTGTTTTTATGATCTGTATTGCAATTTTCCCTTAATGTTTTATAACAAAACCACTACTTTTCATAATACTGCAGATTTGTAACTTTCACCTCAAATAATCTGAGTTTCTTTAAAATCATAAGTATTTTGAGTAATGAGTTATTCCACACAAACCAGAGGCGGAAACAGCAGAAACTTAGGCTCAAGAGGACTGATAGGAAAGTAGAGGTTTGGGAGAGACGTTTTTCCACTCTACCACAGTGCTGATTTTTAAAAGTTAATATCAGGATTATAATGTGACAATATCTCTGAAACTTTGTTGTTGAGCTTGTTTTAGCATGTAGAGAATTCTGCGGGAGGCAGTTGCAGTTGGACCCATAATCCTACAGGACCAAAAAACACTCAGTGAATAAATGCCTTCTAAGGCCAAACATCTCCCTCCAAAACATTGGTCCATACACTTTTTTTCCTACATGTACTTATAGATTAGGAATCTCTCCATCACTATTTTCCTAGAAGTGTATTAAAGAGATCATTTGAGAATGCCCATGATGAAACACATAAGTAAAGGTCTGGGTTGTTATCTGTGCATTAGCAAAAAAAAACACTGAGAGAAGGAGAAGCTCTACCACTATATACATTTTAATGTCTCAGGGCTGCAGTCAGAAATGCTCAATGCCATTAAGCCTGAGAACAGAGCAATGTAATTAGTGTTTGCTGTTAACCCAGTGATAAGCAGGATCCAGTCAAAAGACTCTTCCAGAAGAACCTTCTCTCTTCACACCCCTCTGAAAAGACTTTGTGTCTCTGAGGAATATGTTGTACAACAAGTCCCAAAATCTCAGACAGCAATTTTTTGATACAAGCATCTTACAATATTTCAGTGACACAGTACTCAACATCTCTGATACTAGAGAATAAAATGGTTGGCTACAGACTTTACCTGGTATTTTCTGCATATTATATATAGAAACATCAAATCTATCTACATCAGATGTGTGATATTGGGTAATATACTGTGTAATATAACATAGAAGATTAACATATACACCTGTCTGATAATATTGTGACTATGAAAGGACCTATTAAGTAAGGAGATCAAACTATATTATGCATTTTTAGGAAGAAACATAGATTTTTAATCCCGTGCTGGGCCCTAAGAAAAAGAAACACAGTAAAAGTTTTGTTTTGACTAGAGTGTGCAAAGCTTCTTTGAGAAAAATTGTCAGTGTAACCCTTAAGAGGTATAAAATCCATACAGATGTCCTAAAATTTTTCAGCCGTTGCTCTTCTTACTTCTTGCAGAACAAGCTGACTGTGCTGAACATCAATCCGGTTATAAATAAGAAACCCAGCCCAGTTCCATAAACCAGCCTTTGGGCTGACTGACAGAGTTTTCAACTAATAACAACTCTCCTAAAATGCAAGCATTTGAATGGTTCAAAATCCACAACGTGTGGGGATTAGAGCAATGACTGTTTAGAGCTAGGAGCTTTGAATTGCCTATAAAAGCAAGGCCCAAACAGTAAAACAGGCTGTTTGGCCCATGAAACAACGGAAGTCTGTCGTGTGTTCTATCTCAGACACTCAAACATCATGTGTCACGTGGTGCCCCTGGTGTCAGGATGAACAGTTCGAGGTAGCCCATGGGTAGAGCAGAAAGAGACACAGGGCAGAGTTGCAAAGCCTGTCCCCACAGTAAAAAGCTGAAAGAAAGAGGCAGGGAGAACCCAAATTTGCAGCAAAGGCTGCAAGAATCAAAGCTGTAGCAAAGGCTGTGTTATAGGTAATAAATTATAAAGCCAAATTAAAAATAATAATGAAAGATTTTATTTTTGCAACCGAAAATACGGTCCTTGATAGCCACAGTCAAAGAAACAACATCAAGCCCAGGACTGGTGCTGGGTGAACCTCTGTTCGACCTCTATCTCGTCACAGCCCCTCTGTTCACAAATGCCGTCTCCGTCAGGGCTGGTTTTATACAGTTTTTCTGCCCAAGGCAGAGGTGCCCCTATTTTTTTATTCTTTTTGTTATTCTGCATATGCATGAAATCTCTTTTTTCTGTACAGAGCTGGACAATGCTGTTTCTGGGAGATGGCAAGTGTTGACCGAATTATAGGAACCCGGTATTCAGATGTATGTTCCTGATGGCTCTGGTTACCTTGATTGAAGATACTTATCAAGTGTTCATTGCTCTTGGGTGTTCCCAGATGGTCCTGGGAAAGGCCCATCTCCACACCAGAAACGTCCTTTCGCTTGCTAATTAGGCTTTCTTTCCTTGCTGCTATCTGGAGTTTCACAATTTCTATGTAGCAATCTGTTTCTGGACTGTCCATGGTCTTAAGCTTTTGGATTTTTCTTACATGGACAATTTTATTTACAACTTTATTTTATATATATATTTCATATAAGCATGAATTATTTCACACCACATATTACAGCTGCAAGAATAATAACTGCATCAACGGCTTCATGAGTCACAGACAAAGGGCTTTGTGATAGAAGAAACCGGAGAAGGTGAAAAAAGGAGAAAAACCCCACCTAAGATATGGCAAGCTTGATTTCTGCACAGGACCACCCAGTACTAAAGGTATGGAAACTTATTATTGAGGAAGGGGACATAGACTATGACTAAAAAGCATTATTAGCATTAATAATGTAGGCTAAGCCACTTTTGACTTCAATACCTGGATATGAACTGGTCAATTCATAATCCAAGCAGCTTCAAAGAGCAAGAAAAATGTGATAAGAGTTATAAAGCCATGGAGACTTATCTTGGATTTTAATAAGACTGTTAAATACTGAAGCTTATGACAAGGAATGGACACCAGATGAGTTATTGGGGGAGGGGCACCTTTCCAAACCCACAGAACATGTGGAGGGACTAAATGGAAGCCATGTGTAGCCATGCTGTTCCATATGGCTGAGCGGCCTCTAATTCCCCCACCCCTGTGCCAGCACTGTTCCTGAGAGAGCTGTCCCCCCCCGCCCCCCCAAATGGGGGGGCATAGCCACGTAGCGAGCCGGGGGTGGTGGGGTCCTAGCAACACCGGAACATATGCTACTCCATGCTTGCCCTTCAGGGCTCCTACAGTGACTCGAGCCACGTCCCCATTCCACAGCAGCCTGTGTTCATAACTTACCCCCCGTGTTACTCACACAAGGGTTACAAATTTGCATAAAAGTTTATGATGTCCTAGAACTCATAGTACAATATTTATTATCATTAGTTGCATTTGCTAAAACAAAAATTGATAGCCTCTGATAACTAATGTTATCACAGTTACTAAGAAAACATTATGTTTCTGTTTCAAATTATGGGTTACTGTGTATTAAACATATCCTAGAATGTATGTTACTAAGTTTCCTCTTAGTACTCCTGGTATTTCTGCATGCATTGTTTCTAGATTGACCTGGAAGATTCAAACAATGTACTTGTCCTAATATTCTAGGTCCACTAAAGTATGCATAGAACATTAATTTACTAATACCACAAGCAAATTTCAGCTGCAAAGTCTTTTAACTGAGACTTCACCACCTGTCATAATTTTAAAAACCTAAAATTCACCTGGTAAAGTCAATAACAAATTTCTAACTTCTAACAAAGAGCAAAGAAGTGTATTACTTACACTATTACCATAGTAACTAGAAAATTTAAATACCTATATTTCTTCAATTATTCGTATGTTGTTTATGTTAGAAGATTTTTACACTAGCTTTTAAACAAACAAGCTTGTTTTTAAAATAATAAATACAGAAAAGCTCTCCCAACCAAGTTCATGGCCCTGATCAAGCCATGAACCTGGCTAGTAAAGAAAAACATATTAGTATACAAACTTTACAAAAGCAAAGCCCTTTTTCCTTTGAGATAAATGAGAAAGCCTTGTCCAGAAGATGTTCTTTCAAGTCCTCATAGTGAAAAAGGGATGCCTCAGCAACCCCCTAGATAATAGTACCTTATTAATACTGTCCAAAGTCCATGTTTTGTTCCTATTTTTAGTTATGAATACAAAAAACAAAGGTGGGGGGAAGGTTGGGGTGAATGTACACCCCCTCTCTAAGTCTTAGGTAATATCATATTCTAATGTTTTTCAATCAATCAATCATACAACAGTCCAATGATAATCCTATGATAAACACATTCTATGGACTCTGGGACATGTTGGACACCTACTAGACGTATCCATCCTGTGCTGCATCCTGCTTGGAACCACAGCATCAGCCAATGTCTGTTCAATAGATATCATAGAGCCGTGTAACCAGAACAATTAACAACTACCTCATAGAAATGTGACACAATTGTAATAAAAGTTCATATAAAGACTGTTTGTTTACAAATTGCTTTATCTCTTCAGGTTTTTTTTCTCACAGTTCTAAAGTTGAATGTTTCAAAGTTTTAATTTCAGTTTAGAGTTAAGATATAATTTACAATTTTGTTTACAATTTCTTTTTCATGTTTACAAACTGTTTTTCTGTTTACAATTTGTTTTTTCTAGTAGTTAGACTTTTATTTAATAGTTAAGTGGTTTGTTGTTTTAAAAGATAAGTTTAGATTTGTAACCTAAACATTAAGCCGTGCTAACATGCTAACCTCAATTCTTGCCTTACAGACTCTGAACCTAAATGCTGCAGCTTCATTAATATATAATTCATACAAATTAAAACCATGCTGTTTTCTGTCACGCTGTTTGCAAGGGACCCTTGCAAATAGATGACAGAGAGGAAGTTAATTTTAGTAAAGACAAAAGGGTGAGATGTTGCAGAACAAGCTGACTTGTACTGAACATTAATCCAGTTATAAATAAGAAACCCAGCCTAGTTCCATAAACCTGCCTCTGGGCTGACTGACAGAGTTTTCAACTAATAACAACTCTCCTAAAATGCAAGCATTTGAATGATTCAGAGTCTGGGAGGCATGGGGATTAGAGCAATGACTGTTTAGAGCTGGGAGCTTTGAATTGCCTATAAAAGCAAGCCCTGAACAATAAAACAGGCTGTTTGGCCGATGAAACAACGGAGGTCTGTTGGGTGTTCCATCTCAGATGCATGACCACCATGTGTCACTTACTGTGGCATTTTAGTTCATGATTGTGTTTCTTGTATGTTTCTGAAAATAATCTCCCAAGTAGCAACATTAGCATACTCATCATGGTTCAAAGGGGCAGCTGTCCATCTTCAAACATAACACCCTTCCTCATGATGAACGTCCTCTCTGAAAAGTACTATGACCTGTCAAATGAGAAAGAGAAGTTCTATTCTTTCAGAAAGGTCTCCTTGGTATCCAGTCTGCAGCTTTGGAAGACTGCAATAGTTGACTACAAAACAGAGACATTTAAATTAGTGACATTTAGTACTGAAATTTAAGAATTATTATGCAATGGTCCTCTTTCAGTTTATGGTAAGTACAGTTCCAATGAATACCCTTCAGAGGCAGCTATCTCAGAGGATGGTTATTAGTACAAAGGCAGACTCTATGGGACTGTATGGACCTCAACAGTTCTCCAATACAATTACCTCCTTAGTCAATAGTGAGTAATTTAATCTAGAAGTATCTGGACAGGTATTCTATGCACAATTTCACATCCTCATTTTCGAAATGTTTGTAGTAGTACTAGTCTTGGAGGTTTTATTTGGACCACTCCAAGTTATGTTGTCAGTACAGAATAACTATGGAGTCTCCAATGCTGCTCTTTCATGTGCTCAGATGGAGTGGCAAAGCTAGACACTATAAAAATATAAATGCTAGACAATGGGACAGCACTTGGCACCTGTCACTTAAAACTCCTGATGACCCAGCCAGCTCAAGGACTGCCATCTTGTGGTAACAGGAAAAAGTGTGCCACTATGGGTGTAATCAAACAATGTATTCTACTTCCATCTACATCATGAATTGTCATTTGCAACAGCTGCCCAGTACACACTGCAGCCCTCAGACTATGACCTGGGTGTTTGATAAGGAGATCAAACCTTGAGACAAAGAAAAAAAAGAGCCAACCCTGAGAGGCAGGGTAATGACTCAGCCCTGATAGCTCAGTCCAAGGATGCACAGTCACACCCATTTTGAGGGGGTCATCCCTGTTAATGGACCATCAAAAACTCAGGGCTACAATGACCATCAAGGAGTCAAAAAATATCCTATGACTTGTGGGATTACATAATTACATTGTGAAACTCCCTGCCCTGGGAGAGGTACCACCTGAATCTGACCACATATAATGTTGCCATTTGAGGACTTGGGATGCCACCACCACTGAACATCCATAGGTGGACCCAAACTTCCACAGGAGGACCAGATCTTTCCACAAGATGACCGCTTTCAACAAAACCATAACCATCATTCCAATGGGACTGCAACCACTGCTTCAGTGGACTGTGACCACCACCCTGACCAACAGGGTGTAAGGCTGTATACTCTTTGTTGGTTTAAGCCAGTGTTTCTGTTGCATTTATTGTAAATGCATTTATTGCAATCATTCTCATAAATTGCAATTCCAACCTGAAATCTTTCTCAAGCTGATTGCGTGCGAGTTAATTTCTTCTGCTGGCTTACCAGCACATACCTCTGAGATCTTCTAAACACATGTAATCCAAATTAGGGCACATACCTTGCACTATATCTTGACCTAAAATTTTGGTCAGTAGACACTTGGCAAGAAAGCAGCTGAAGGATGGACTGGGGCTCCTATTCCAACCCTTTTATATGACTTGGGAGAGTTAGATCCAGATAGTGTAGCTTAGTTAAAATTGGAGAATGTAGGCACAACAAACCATATGTGCAGTGGCATTACAGCAATGTCTGCTGCACAGTCATTGACTGAATGAATACTAAATCAATGAGAAAGTATTTCTAAACACTAAGACAAAAATTTAAAAATCACGAGGGTGGTGAGAGGTGATTTCTTTATGAAAATCTCTCAAATGCATGCTAAGCAATAATGTGAAAATGGAATTATTGCAAAATGCCACCAATTACTGTGCAAATTGTGCTTCTGCTGACATGAAGGTGCAGCTGATTTACGTATAATATAGTTGGAAATGAAGCAATGTGACACACAAGACTTCAGAAACATCAGACAATCCTGCTATAAATTCTACTGGCACCAGCAAATAAATACTGCCACTTACAGATCAAAGGCAGCAGTGCAACTCTAAAACTAAAAATACTTGGCTTTCTTTTCAATGGGATTAGAACTGGGAACTCCAAGGTAGCAAGGCAATAATGTCTCATATAAACTAAAGGAACATGTTTTTCAATTTATCATGGGAAGATGGAAATATTTTCAATTAGACTGACAGGATTTTTTGGAAGAAGAAATTGTGAAAGGATAAAAGTCTTCAGGAACTAGATACTTTGAGCAAACAATATATGCATCATCTCATACTGTTATGTAAACAGCATTACCATAATAACAGCTCCACCTTGCACTGAAACACTGTGATGAATCACAAGGTTTTATACAGAAATGTCCTGTTTAAAATATGCTGATATTTTTATACAAAGCACTGGCTATTCCAAACCATGCTTTTAGGAAAGTATCCATGATGTAACATTGCTGTTATGTCAAGAAGAAAAACACATTAAATTTACCTCTTAAAATAAAATAATAAATCCATGGTAAATGCATAAGTTACTCTATGATTCCTAAGCTAATTTCAAAAATCATAAATGGCTTGGGTTGGAAGCAACCTTAAAATCATCTGTTTCCAAAACCCATTCCACTAGACCAAGTTGCTCAGAGCAACAAAGTGTTCCCAGGGACGTAAGCAAAACAGATTAAATGGGAGTGTGGTCCTGGATTCCATGGACACAGAAATTTGAGATGCAATGTGTTATTTTGGCACTGGATACTAGATGATATTTTGTTGATTTATAATTGATAGCAAAGAAGTTTTCGTATTGGCCTATAGAAGTGAGACTTCAGAGATCACTACTGCTGCTTCTAGCAGTAGTCAAGAAGAATTGAGAACTGTGAATACAAAATAAATTTTAAAGGTACTTTAAGATATTGCCAGTGTTTAATCTTCCTAAATTTCCAAAGTAAATGACCCATGTGCCTCAGCTGCTAAATATTCACAATCTCATATCAACAGGAACAAAAGCAGCAAGGATGGAGCAAGAAAAGTGCTTGTGGTCCTTTGAGAAGGTAGGACAAACTGGCAAGCATAACCACACCCTTCTGACTGCCACTACTATTGCTACTGATGGTGAAAGAGCTAGTGTTTAGGCAATGGTGTAAGGTACTGTGGTGCAGGGGTGACTTTATGCTGAATTTTATTCATCTGTTTAGCCCAGAAATAAGTTTTTTTGCACCTTTAAGACAGTTCTGA
This sequence comes from Diglossa brunneiventris, assembly GCA_019023105.1. Lineage (NCBI taxonomy): Eukaryota > Metazoa > Chordata > Aves > Passeriformes > Thraupidae > Diglossa > Diglossa brunneiventris. The sequence continues at coordinate 27,882,746 of CM032382.1, forward strand.
GAGTGAAGGCGGGGGAGAGAAGTGTGTAGTTTTGTTTTCAGACACTGCACTCATTCTTCCACATTCCTGCTCGTGGGCTGTGTTGTCTGTGGACGGACAGACAGCAGGACAGAGCTCTCTGCTTTTAGCTAGGTTTTAGCTAGCTAAGGCAGAGAAGTTCCCTGGACTGTGTTTTTTCTTTTTATTGGAACTGTTTAAACCTGCTCTGAACTGAAAACCCAGAAGAGCACCGATGTCGGCGATGGAGAGAGATGGGGAAGACTGACTCAGTTATCAGAATCTGATTTTATTGTGGGATACAAACACTCATATACTATGTCAGAGAGACTAGTAATGTATGCTACAATGATTAGGTTAAAATCACATACACAGACTTATGCATTTAACAACATCTCTTGCTTGCAGAGTTTAATGGGATTTCCTTTTTCTGGTAAGCCTGTTTGATTTAATCTTCTTGCAATTTAGGTCTAATTCTCAAAGTTCCATTTGCTTTTGCCAAGTCATCCTGTTATCAAATCTCTTATGTTAACCAGGTCCAAAGTCCATTATCTGTCTTGTGCCTCCCAACTTCTTGTGTGTTGGAATTCCAACACACCAGGAACTGCCACCAGGAGTTCCTGCTCCGGGCCGGGCCTGGGCCACAGCATTTCCAGCACAAGAGGGGCTGATAAGAGACTGAGTGAGCTGAGCTACAGCCCATGAAGGGGACTTTCTGAGTTTGTCATCTCTTCAAAGCAGCCAGAGGTTTTATTGTTTAATATTGTTAATATTTATTTGTTATTATATTATAATAACAAATAAATAGATATATAATATATTAAATATATTATTATACAAATAAATAAATATATACTATAGTTAATATTTACTATTGTTATTGTAAACTTTTGGGCTGGTGAATGCTTTGCCTGCTAAATAAACAGTTTTTTCCACTTTTCTCCATGGAAATCTTTTCCTGAACTGGCTGGGGGAGAGGCCACTTGAATTTTCTTTGTAGAGGAAACCCCTTTGGAGGTTTTCTTCCAAATTTGCCCTAAACCAAGACAGCTAGGAGTCAATCAAAAAATTAGGGAACACAGTCATTTTCAGCTGGAGGATTCTAACAGCACTTTAAGGACATGTGCTTTTTCCTCAAGAATAAATTGAAAATAATTTTGAAGACTAAAATTCATTCCTCCTGGATTATCTGGAATACCACCTGCTTTGACAATGAGTCTCCCCAGTTCCATGTTTTGGGGATAAATTTGAATACAAAGATGACATGTACCATGGTTCTGTATTAAAGAATATTATTCCCTGCAGTATCTCCTGAATTTTACTAATTTTTCATAATGCACATAACTGTACACGGAGGAAGGATGACGAGTAGCACTTCTGTCCTGTCTTCCAACACACAAGAAGTAACCCCATGTTTTCATTTCATATAAACCCATTTTAATTTGGGTATAAAGATCAGTAGCTTCAATAAAAGCAGCCTGTAACACCATAAACACAATTTAGACAGTGTTATCATTGAAGAGGAAAATAATTTCTTCCCTTTTATTGTTTTACAGATTTTGAAGGGTGTTTTGTTCATTTGCATTCAAGCAGCACCATAATAGAGATGTGACTCTAGTTAACAGTATCAATACTCTGGACTCCAGCCATTCCAAATGACAGCATAAGCATGGACTAGTGGGGGTGAAAGGACCGTGCAAGTTCAATTTTGAAACAAAACAAGAAAACCCAAAACAAATAAACAAAAATCTATATGAAAGAGGAGTTGGTTGAAATCTGCTACGCTTTGGTGTCCAATGCATTTCAGATGCTGCAGGCTATCCTGCCCCAGCAGGTGGAAATTGGTGGTAGGTGCTAGGAAAGCTAGTTTCATTCTTTGTGTCTCTGGATGGGACAGCAGGGTTTCTGAGATCTCTTCAAGAGGGGGCACAGATAAAATCTGATCATTGAGGGCAAATCTGTAAGGAAATCTGTGTAGTTTGGGAAGTCTAAGAATAAGTACTGCAGTCCACGGTGTTGTAGAAATGCTCCTGGAAAAAACTTCAGGTGCAGCTAAACTGAGCTCATTGTATCCAAAAAATGTTTTTAGCATACTTAATTACCAGAACATTTATATCAGCAATTATAAAAAACACGGAATAATCATATGACAACAGAAAATACACCTTCTTTGATTTGAATTAGGTTTGTATCAGGCTTATAATTTTGTTATACAGAACTTAGATTCCATTAAATTATGCTTCATTCATAGTATCAGTAAAACAAATTCTATAATAATTACACTGCAAAACACAGCTTTTAAAAATCCTTCATGTGATAGACACCTACATGCAAGACACTGAATAGATTTTTCACTTTTTTTTCTTGTGAAAATAAAATAAAAAGTGTGGAAAACATTAGAATTTAATTCAATGAGGAAACAGGCAGAGAAATTTTTTGAACATGTGTGAATAGGCTACAACACTTTTGTTAATATAACTGTCACATAACCTGCTTCTAGAGATTTTTAATAACGCACAACAGCTGATATCTCCTCAGGTATACAACAGCTGAAATTTCTGCGGCAAAACCATTTTGGAAAGTCAATTCCCTATTTGAAAAAATCTTTTTTCACTGTTCTGTGAACTCACTAAACACTTGGCAGCAAGGGCAGAAGATAAAATACTTCAAAGGCCAGAGATTCATCCAACCATGGAGTCACATTTACATTGCAAAATCCAGATTTTCCAAAAGAATAGAAGAACTTCAAAATATATGAAATTCCAGTGAAGGACAAACACACTTGTATCCCAGTAACCTGTACCCTGCATCACAGATACCTTTCCACAGGGAAAAAAAAATCACAAAGTTTTGCTACATGATATAACTTCTTGTCTTGGGTCGCAAATGCAGGTTGTGGTCAGGGTGTGTATTCTATTACCATCTGTTAGAGGTGGGACAGTTATTTGGGCTATCTGTTGAAACCAGGTGGGGCAGTTTTCTTTATCTATTCCACAACCCATCCTCCCTCTGGGGAGATATCTTCTGTTAATGGGCCATTGAGTCTCACTACAGGACTGATAAAATTACATCATCTCCTTGGGAGATGCTCCACCCAGGGTGGGGGAGCCAAGCATTCCTACCTGGATACAACCTGAAATTTAGAACACCACAGTCAGCCTTTTCTGCCTGAATTCCCAGAGGAGTATCTTTCTTTTCCTCTGCATTCCCAGAGGAAGACCAGGCCCATCTACACCACCACTGAATCTTCAAAAGAAAACTACACCCTTCTGCAGGATCACTGCTTCAACAGAACAACATCTGCCACTCCAGGAGGACTGCAGCCAACATTTAATCAAACGGCTGCCAACACCCTGATCAACAGGGTGTCAGGTTGCATTCTGACTCTGTCAATATTTATGGGGTTTTTTTTGTACTACTGCATTTGTATTTTAACTTCCCTAGTAAAGAACTGTTATTCCTATTCCCATATCTTTACCTGAAAGCCACTTAATTTCAAAATTATGATAATTCAGAGGGAGAGGGTTTACATTTTCCATTTCAAGGGAGGCTCCTACCTTCCTTAGCAGACAGGTCGTTTCAAAGACACTTATGCATCACTGAATGGTGGAGGGTGGTGTCACAGAAGGACAGACTGTGACACTCCAAAGCCTGGCTCTTCAACAATACTGACCTTCCTGGTGTTCTCTTCTGCTGGCCCACCTCAGAAATTATGTCTGTGAGGGCAAAGCCTCTTGTGCTTTGCCCCGCCTCCAGCAAAGATAGGAATTCTATGAACTTCTCATTCCTCAGATTCTCAAATTCAAGAGAATAAGAGCTTCTCTAAAGGTCCAGACCAAATAACATATAAAGAGTTACTCCTATTACTTGGTAAAAAAGTACAGTTTTGAAAATATGGTCAATGAGTTTTTATAATCCTTACTCATTTTTTTTGCAAGCACCACGCAGCACCTTATGTATTGGACACCCGTAGTCTGAGACTAAGAGGGACAATCAACAAACACACACAAAAGAACTCTCATTCATCAGCAAACAAGATATATAGCTGCAAAAATGAGGATGCAAATGACTTTCCTCCCTCTGAGCCTCATGCAGCCATTTTGTACCCTGGTCTGTATTAAACAAAGGATGCTCAGCGAGACAAGCAATGTGATTCTCCCCAGCTACCTCAGCAAACTGTACATTTCTCCCAAAGGCACGGAGCAGAAATGGTGCAAGGCATTTCCATGGCTTTCTGTTGCTTGCTTGAGGAATGCCTGATCAGTCTTTCCCCTTTCCTCTCTAAGCATCCACCCCAGTGTTTTCTCACAAGCTCTTCCATCATTGTGGCTGCAGCAGCATTTCCTGGGGTAGGTGGCTCTGCCATCATGGTCCTAGGGCTCCAGAAGCCTTTGGCTGACACTTGTGTGTAAGGATAAAGGAAAATGGCTTCAGGAGAAGAGGAAGGAAAAAGCAACCTGAGGGTGCATTAAGGAAATAACCATTTATTTTTTTTTCTTGAGTAAAGGCTTGCTGTGGCCTTTCTAGAGCTGATCATGGCGCTGCCTCTTGCTGGAATGGGAGGCATCTGGGGACCCAGGGGTCCTTCTCTTTCGGCGGCACTGGGATGTCGCAGGTGAGGGGTCACTGCCCTGGCTGGGAGCAGAGGAACCTGCAGCCACTCTTGTCTCCCCCAGCTCTTCCTGGGGCTGCTCCTGCTCTGCAGGGATGGACACAGATGGGGAATGGCTGGGATGTCCATGAAGAGCAGTCTCCAATGTGCTGCCTTCCTCCTCCATGTTGAAATTTGCGATGCCACTGGGTGGGCCTGGCTGAGTGTAGGAGCACCCTCCTGGGAGGCAGGCGGATCAGAGCCAGCAGCAGGGATCTCATCCTCCTCCCTGGCAGTGTGAGAGTGCCGCAGCCTCTGAACCTCCTCACTGCACTGGGTCTCAATGATATTGAGGATGCCATGGACCAGTGATGCAGTGTATTGCTGGAGACGGGGCTGCAATCTCTGGACCAAGACTTCTCTGTCTGGACCATAGACACAGAGTGCAAGCACGATGCCGCTCTCTGCACTCTTCACCTGATACCACTCGCCCCCATATATCATCTCCAGCCCCTGGCGCAGCCATGGCCTCACAGGGTCCAGGAGGTTCCGTCGTCTTCGGAAAAGTTCTGCCCAAAGCTCAGGCAGGATGCCACCCACAGCCTCTGCTCCTGTAGCCTGCTGCTGAGCAGGGGCTGTTATTCCTTGTGGAGAGGAAGCAAGGGAATCTGCAGGGCCAAGGGAACTGTTTTCAGCCAGGCGTCTAGGAGCTTCTGCTGCCTGGCTGCTCATCTCTGGCAACTCTCTGGGAGGTGTGATAACACAGTGTAGGTAGTCATCTCCACCATGGTCAGAGAACTTCACTGTCAAGATGGATCTTCTGCAGAGTGGGCAGGCAGGGTTTCTTTCTGCCCAACGCAGGATGCAGCCAAGGCAGAATCGGTGGCCACAGGGCATCGCGTAAGCGACATCATCTGGTGCATCGCAGCAGATGGGGCAGCTCCACTCCTTCCCTGTGGCCATATGTGCTTGTTCCCACAGGTTGGCCCAGGCTCTGACAGCACCTGAATTTACAGGGCAACGGATGTGAGGTCACAGTCATAATCTACCACCAGGATTATGATTATTCCTAGGATTATTATTAGGATTACTATCACCTCTACCACCCAATAATGTTACAATATGATGTCTGCCCCTGTGACTCCTGGAAATACACTGCTAGTTGGAGGCTGCCCTTTGCAGGAGTCTCTGCTGCACCCTGGAAAGGAGGGCATCACCAAACAATGAGATCTGAGTTAATGGATCCATGGCTATGGAAAAACAGCAAGGTTAAACTTTGGTCTATCACAGATCATGAGAAATTCAACACGGGGGGTTCAGGAAACCAGGAAAAGTTTCAGATGGCACTAAGAGGAATGGCTGGATTTCACAATCCATGAAGGAGTGTTTCCCAAGTGATGGCCAAAATGCACATATAACCTGGACAGAAGAACTAGACACATGTTGGGGAGGGGAGCCTTGCAAGAGAAAAGCATCAGTGCAGCTATATATGCAACATCGTGTAAGTTTGACGTTGACTAAAATAATGCTGTCCCAAATCCCAAGTCTGGGACGAGATCAATCCATGTCAGAAGCAATGGGGAAAAGGGTCATTGGGGTGGAGTTGTTTATGTCAGTAGAGGCACGACTGGAGAAAGTGAAGTGCAAGGGCATATGAGGAGGGGAAGAAAAGACAGAGCCTTTGGTGACTGGCATGAATACCTATGGTGTGCCGAAGACATGGGAGAGAAGAAGAGAAGTAGAAAGCGGAGCTGCAGTAGCCCCAGACATGTGCAGAAGTGCAATGGAACATTGGGACAGACATCCCTTGTGCACCACTGAACTGTGGAGGCTGGCATCACAGAGTGGCAGACTGTGACCCTCCAAAGCCTGGCACTCCAACAATACTGACCTGCCTGGTTTTCTCTGCTGCTCATGGCTCCTCTCCAAGTATCACCCCTGTGCTTTCTCAGAAGTGCTTCATGATCTGGAGCATTATGGCACTCCTTCCTTGCCTTGTTTCTTGTGACAGATTGGAGAGAGCAGAGAATGAAGAGCTGCTACATCTCACTGCTGTCACACATTGCTGAAGGGTCATGGTCTTACTCATGGTCACCAGTGGTCCTGGGAATGGAAAAAATTCAGGAAATGACCAGACCCTCAGTAACGACATCCTCCTCGTTCCCCAAGCCTAAAACTCACCCCAAGGCCAGCCTCAGGGAGGTGTTTCCTTGCACAGCTCAGCTGCACTGTTACAAGCATTCAGTGGTACCTGGCTACCTGGGGAAACAGAGACAATGGCTCCTGGATGGGCACTGGTAGCTGATGGCAACCTTCAATGCACCACCCAACATCAGGAATATCATGGATCAGACATCCAGACCCAATATGCACACTTGGCAGGAGTCCACGAGGCCTCTTGCAAGTCTGGGAACACTCACCTTCATTGTTGTTGGAGATTGCAAATTAGGAGTTTTGCCTTAATACACTTCTGATATGACAGAAGACAGTTTCAAACTTCACTGGAATTAAAGGAAACTTGTTCTCTAATCTGAGGTATTTGATGTTTAGGTTGTTCAGAGATCTTGTTTCAGAAGCAAGGGTTTGGTGGCTTTTCCCTCCTCATGCGTGAACTCAGACCCAAAAAAACTTTTTCTTTCTTTTTTGTATTATGAAGTAAAAAAATTTTTGTACTAGTGATTTATATACATTCAGACTTTATTGTATAAAATATTAAAAGGACTGCAGCTAAGCTAGATCTAACCCCGGAGAAGTTGTAGATGCACTTTTAATTAATTATTCCTCCAAATTTTTACCAGTTCTGGACATAGTAGAAGGACATGATGGGAAATGTCCTGCTATTTTTTTTTTTTTTACATTTATTAAGACTGCAGGTCTTAACAAGGGAAATTGAAGTATTCTTAGCTTTTTTCTATAATGAAACCAGCCTCTGTTATTACTCAAGTATATAAAGTTGGTAAACATTGCACTTTAGAGTACTTGTAACTCTTCTTCAAGTTTTTGTTGATCAATTAGTTTCCTATCTTATGGTTATATAAATGTATATTTAGTTACATACCACTGGAAACACAGAAAGGTCCTTAAATAATTACAATATTCAACTAAATCAAATTAATGTTGCTCTGACATTAGGATATACCTTTAGCACTTGAGACCAACTGAATGTTTTGTCTTGTTTAAAAAGCTGAGCTGCTGTGCTGTGACTACCCACTGTGTCCATTGCCATGTTACCTGAGATGGCTGTAGCTTAATTCATTTTGATTACCTAAGCAGCTATATATATGCCAATAGCAACTTACAGAACTTAGCCACTGTCTTCATTTAAACATGCAGTAGTATTCACTTCGTATTAATCTCTAAAGCACATGTCTAATTGAAAAGCCCATATATGTTAGTACACGTGGCAGGAGGCCTGTGATTTTATTGAAGAAGGTTAGGAGTAAGAATAGCTGCTTGCTAATACCATGTCCAGGCCTTGACTTCAGACATGTTTTACTACAACCATTGGCAACTGTTTCCATTCAGAAACTGAAAATCACACATGGATATTTCCTCACCGAAATGAACCTCAGTGCACAGAGCCATGTGAGATAATCTAAGAAAAACAGGGCATTTATTTAGCTTGAACAATCTGAATGCACAGGAATTAGCAAAACTTGAGGTAGATTTTGAAAATAAGGATTTATTTGTCTTCCTCAGGAAATAAGAGGCTGTATATGGATAATCAGTATGCTTACATATTGCTGTGTGTATCAGAGTAAGGCATATTGACAATATTCTATAGAATGTACAAATTCTTTATGTCCTTATTAGTTTGTGTTTATATATGATGGAATTGCCTTATATAAGGCTCAATATTTGAAGTGTTTATATCTTTCCTTAACATACTACTGCCAAATTTGTATGGGGTGGGAGAGGTAGGATTTATTGAGGAGATGATAAGGTAATGGCTGCATATTTTTCCAATATTTATTCCAAGGTCTTTTGTGGTACTCATTTCCATGGTAACATTATAGTTCATGCCCTCATTCTTCATTTTTCTGAAGGTAAACAAGCAGGAATTGAGATTCATAGCTGAAAAAACTAAAATATTTCAGAACGGGATTTCTGCATCAAAGATGGCACTAAAATTTAGATCTCTGTAGTCCTAAACCATTGTTTTAATCCAAATTCATCTAGACCTTTACTGCAGGTGAAAGTAATTAATTAATTATTCACTAAATAAAATAATAATAATGGTTTTTATTTTTTAGTGTTTTCCAAATCATATCCACTTGACTGATGTACCTACACCAGACAAAATGAAGAGAAAACATCTGTCATTTGAAATACTTAGAGAGAATTTTTCATTAAAGTTTTCTCAGTCTCAGATCAGGAATTCTGCCTCAGTATGAAGATGTAGAACATGAACTGGATAAACCTAGAAAATAAGTGCCTATCTCTCGATCCATGGAATGCTCTTTTCTAGAACACCTCGTTTAGAGGGAATCTGAGTGTTAGAAGACAATGCCCTGAAGTAATGGAAGAATATATGCAGTGTCAGTAAGTTCAGACCACATATCTTTTCTCACGATTACATTTTTCTTTAAATTAATCCCTGTGGGGAACACTCAGTGTCATGTTGCGCCAATACATGTGAGAGGTTTTAGCATTGCTACCACTTCTTACAGATGACACCTGTTTCTGAAGAAACTGTGTTCTAGAAAAAGGACACAAGTGTAAAACATTCAGTGCGTTGCCACATGACTTGAGTTTCTGTAGCACAGAAGCTCTTTTAGTAGGGAAGCCAACAGAGTCACTGCCTGTGAACGGATAGAATGTAACAAAATAGTGCAGAAGGTAGTCTCACACCTGAGGAGCTGCAGCGGTACTAATCACCAAAAATTAGGAACAGGCCTGCCCTTAACAGGCCACAGCTGTGTCCAATAAAGACAACGAGTGCTACAAAAGAGTGGGTTAGCTGGTTGAGGAGAGAGTTGGAGTTTGCTGGCTGTGCTGTGAAGAGAGTTGGAATTTGCTGGCTGTGCTGCGAAGAGAGATGGAGTTTGTTGGTTGTGCTGTGAAGAAGGAGAAGTCAGTGCTGTGAGGAACTGCCCATGAGAAACCACTGAGAAGGTATGTGAGCTTCACAATATGATGACAATAACTGCCAGGAGCTGGCAGCTGGACAGCAACTGCCTCTTCAGCCACTGCACTTGCTGTCCGCAGGCGCTGCAAGCTCCTCCTCTCCTGGCCGGGCACGGACCACTCCTTGCGGTTTGGCAGGCTCCGGAGCTGGTCCTCTCTGCCTCTGCTATCACCAATATTTTTGTAGCAGACCTGATTCTTCCTCAGGGACTCCCCTAGAGCTGCCAGATCCCCTCGGGCTCCCTTGCCCTGGACTTGCCCTGCTGCAAGAGAAGCCCCTGAGACCCAAGATCTGCCCCTCGCTGTGGGTCAGGCTGGTCGCGAGCTGCTCTCTGTTCAACGAACCAGGAGGAACGTCTGACTTAGTAAAAAAAACTTTTTTTTTTTTGGTGGGTTTTTTTTTTTTTTGGTGTTTTGGGGTTTTTTTTGTTTTGTATTGTTTGTTCTTCTCAGCATCTAATTTCTGCCAGGTGACAGTTGTCTGGGCCGCTCATATCCCTCAGAGAGCTGCTCTCATGGTGTGCTTAAGCTGAGAGACCCTGCATCCAGGTGCTCAAGGAGGAGATAATTCTAATTAATTTACTTACTTTGTATTGGAAGTATGCTTATGTATTGGGTTCATGGTTCGTGGCCTGGTTTAAGTAGTGGCAATGGGGGAGGGAGGGAAAGAGTGTGGAGTGCTACTAAAGGGATGGCTCTCACTTTTAAAGTATATTTCAGGGACACTTGGTTCCAAAGAAATCTTTGCAAATATGCCACTTTGCAAACTGCACTTCGTGAATATGAATACAGTTACATGAGTAACTCAAAAGTTCACGTTCTCAGTTTCTTAATTCCAGGGAGTTCTCAGTTTCTTAACCCATCCAGAAATCCAGTGATGACTTTTTAGCATCAGTATCAATAATTACATTATATTCTTACGAGATGACACACTGGGAGTGAAGTGTGTGGGAAGAATGCAGTTGTGAAGAAATTAAAAACAAAGGTCAAGAACATCAAGATAAAGTCAGTATGGGAGAAACAGAGAAGGAAAAATAAGAAAGAGGGGACAGAAGCAACAGAACTTTCTCTATGGATGAGTGAAGACACATCAGTGAAAAATGGCAAAAATAACCACTCTTCTCCACAAAAGCCAGCTTTGGCTCTTAGGCTTTAAGCAAATCTTGTGCTGACTCCAACAGATGTCTTGCATGGTCTCAAAAGGAATATCCAATTCTGATTGCCCCATAGGAATTCAGCCCTCCCTGCTGAATGAATTGAATGCTCCAAATTTAAGAACAAACATCTTTACTTCATCATATTTCAGTTTTGCTAGTATGATTTGTGATTTGAGACTGTATGCTTAATGTATTTCTGAAGTTGTAAATTATTAAATGCAAAAATTTTTAGTATTTAAAAATCCATAGGTCATGAATTCCAAACTGTTGTTTCTCATCCTTTTTTGCTTATTTAAAGTCTGTGTTTCTGCTGAGGATTGTAAAGTTTATGTCCCTGAACTGCATATTCAGTATAAGGAATTATAGCTATATATGCGTACTTTGTAATGCTTTGAATGACAAGGACACTTCAATGAAATAATCTCACTGATATCAGTGAGATCAAATAAAAGTAAAATACTACTTAGCAAAACAAGAAAGGTAATCTGATTTTAACTAGCTTCTGTGCTAGGACACTTGATCGACAAATACCGCAAAATCAAGAAGTCCCTCTGATATAAGTATATTCAAAAAGTGAGAACTAAAACATAGTAATTAAAACTATGTTTTAAATTTAGTTCTACTGATAAATTCTCAGCAGCATGAAATATAGCAAATATTAACATCATATGAGAATAAATCAATGTGTTTTCGCCTCTAAAGCTTTTAATCCTCTCCAGTAGCATCAGCAAGGTTAACCCCTTCTTTGAATGTTTTAGGCTACTGAGCATCTGCAGTTAGGCTTAATAATGATGATAATAAAAGGTAATAAAAATCAGGATATTGATTATGTTAATTTAGTTGTATTAATTATAACTCAGCTGAAGGGCTGTACTCTTGTGTTCACAATCCCCTTCCTCACATATTATTCTAAGAAGACACTACCAACATCAAAGTTGAATGGTTTTATGAATGTTTATTTTCAACAGTAAACTGTACAGACTGAGCCTCTGTGCTTCAGGTATCTTCCCCTTCTTAGATGATGTGTGTTCTGCCTCTTGGTTCTTTTTGGTCCTCTCTATAGCCTCCAAGAGATTCTGATTCACTATATGCCTCAAACAGAAAAATAAAGAACACTTATAGCAGCCATGGCTGTCATAAAAAACATCAGGAGGAATACCTCTGTGGTATTCGTTGATACAAGCAGGAAAATGTGTTCCGTATTTAGGTGGTAGGTATTTATTTACACCTTTGGGCATTTTTTCTGAGAAACTGCTGAACACACTAAAATGCCTAGGCTACTGGAGAGCTTTTATTAGCTTGTAAGTTGTTTTGCTTGGTTACCTTGCTACTTGCATAATTCTGAACAAACATCTCTGCATATAACATGTTTAAAACCAGCATAAAAGACAGACATCAAACATTTAAATTTGACTGAGTTAAGCAACTGATTAATAACTCATACAGCTTCACATTCCAAAAAACTTTTCAGTTCTCGTAATTATCTTTCTGAATGTAGTAAAACATTTTATACTCACTCTGCACGTTATTAGTGCATTCTATGCCATTCTTTGTAGACCTTATTACTTGCACAAAAATCACATTGCAGTATTTCTTCTTTTTATTAACCTCTTTGGCTACAAGATAATCTATCAAAATTGCATTGTGGGTAAAGACATTGTGAAAAGCACTATTGTGAAAAGAAACAATAGAGAACTAGAAACAGTAAATTCTTGGTTCTGTTCATAGCTTGGTCACAGACCAAGCACATGAAGGTTTTTCTGAGTATTTTATGATTACATTTCCAGATATTTTATCTAAATCTGCCTTTGTCCACTTTCAGACTAAATTTTAGAATCACTAATAATTCCTCATACCATTTAAAGTTAAGGAAAAACTACAATCAGTGAAGTCCATAGTTGTTTGGTATCCTTAAACCCAAACACCTTTGAAGTACAGATTCTGAAAAGTGAAAGGTATAAAAGAAGTGGAATAATAAAAAAATGAAAAAAAAATCTGCTTTATCCTCCGTACTGCTCTTTTTAGAAATTTTCATTCCTATTCTTACATTTTACTCTTAGAGTGATGTTGTGAAATAACATATTTACAATAATACTCAGTAAACTGATTGTTATAAAAATGTGCACTATCTAGGAGTCTCTAATTTGGGATGGAACTGTCACAATCAGATGCAGAACAACACCCTTTTGGTATTTTTGTACATATGGCTCTTGGAACTCAGATTTGGTCAGATTTCAAACTGTATGTATGTTGGATGTGCTGATTACTGTAATTTAAGGCAAAGTATTGATGGATTCACACTATATAGATAATTATTTCTTGTGTAGTTTAGGGAAAAGACCTTTGTCATGTCTGCTCACAAGGTACCACTTTGTCACTAAAAACCAGGAAAGAAACTCTCTAACCAGTTTGTTATGTTAGAAAGCTGATATTTTTTCAATATGTTGGGTGCATGGTGATAGCTTCATCTAATACGCACATCCACTTTCAAAACTTTTCACTATTTGTACACTGTAGCAAATGAAGAAATTAATGTTCATTTGCTATAAGTTCCATAATTCTCTTCATTAATTAGTATTCTATCTCCTATTTGTTTTCTCACTTCTCATGCTAATTAGCCCAGTTCTTCAGTCTTTTTATTATCTTTTTCCCAAACAGCACATCCAGTACAACTGCTGAACTGACTTGGTTATTTTCTTCCTTATCTTCAGTTTCTGCAAAATGTCCTTGTGGTTCATGAATTTTGCATTACTTGTGTCCACTTTCAAAAACAGATGTGTCTGCAAGGCTTTGTTAACATCCTTCTAGATCTGAGATCATTGAAATATATCAAAGTGTTGATTACACTTGTTTCAGTGAAACTTAAAAGTTTCAGTAATTTTCCCAAACCATGTTCCCACAATACTGGCTTATCACAGCCTTGCTAAATGCTGGGTCTAATGGCATATGACAAAGTGTAAAATTACATTGCTTCTGTCGGGATCTCTAGCTGGTCAGAGTGACCCCGAGAAAAGTTCAAAAGTCTCTTTCCCCAGCCCGGTGCTTGAAGAAGGAGTCAGGGCTCTTCATTTCTCGGTCTCAAGGTTGTTTATTTTATCTTATCTATAAAAAATTTTCTCCTGCCCTGCCGAGGTCAGCTCAGCAAGACAGTTCCAGGCACTCTCCACCGCCCCCGAGGCGGTGTCGTCCCTTTATACCCCAAACTACGTACATCATATTTACTTTAAATCCCCAATATCTATCACCCATGTTAGACAGTGCACTTCTACTCTAAACCAATCCCCAAGTGCCAACATCACAGCAGAAGATGGAGAACAAGAAGAAGAAAGAAGAAGGACTAGACACGCCCTGATTCCTTCATCTTGTCCCCATAACCCCTATATCAAAAATCCTAAAATCTACATTTTCACCCTGTGAACACCCTGTTATTACACCATTCAAACCTGTGTGGCCTTCACATCCCCATGCCAAGCTGGCAATTCGCTGGAAGGATCAAAATCAAGCCACCAGATGTTCCGGGCAGCATGCCAGGGTCTCCGAGCCCCCCGACGGGGTCCTCTGCAACTCTGGACATCCGGAGGGATGTGCTGAGTTCCCACAGCTTCAAAATAATTAAAACAATTAATTAGAAGAGATAATTAAAATAATTAATTTGAAAAATTATGAATAAAGTTATGTAATTTCCCTCACTATTTAGCACAAGGCACATTGGTCACAGATGTAGAGAGTTAAAACAAAGCCACATTTATCCCCAGTGTTTGTAGTAATCACTGTATGACATGAAACAAAGCATTAATCTTAGATAGGGATCAAACACTATTGTGCTAAGGTTAGAAGAATTTTCCCCCACCGCTGCATAAACTCCTTTTAAAAGAACACAACTTGTTGGGTAACACTTTTAACTACAAGGCCTGTGACTGTCCACAAAAGTATGTTTTACATCCTTTCCGCACATACTTCAAATACAAATATTAGATACTACACAGTAATATCTAAAATTTCTGGCAGAAGCATGGAGGCTATGGAATGCTGCTTCCTTAAAAGCATAATTGGATTTTATATCTAGTGGTTATCTGGGGAAAGTAGGAGACTACTGAAGGAACTTAAGGGAGCAGAATCACAGAATATTCTGACTTGGCAGAGACTCACCACAATCATAAAATTCAGTTCCCGGGCCTGCACAGGCCTCTTCAAAAATCACACCATGCGCCCGAGAGCATTGTCCAAACACTTCTTGAATCCATCAGACTTGGTGATGTGACCACCTCCCTGGGGAGTTTGTTCCAGTGCTCAATTACCCTATGGGTCAAAAACTTTTTCCTGATATCCAACCTAAACCTCCAATGACTTAACTTCATGGTATTTACTCGAGTTCTGTCACTGGTAACCACAGAGAAGGGATTAGTATCTGCCCCTCCTCTTCCCTCACAAGAAGTTGTAAGCTGCAATGATGAGGTCTCCCCTCAGTCTCTTCCAGGCTGAACATTCCAAGTGACCTCAGCTATTCCTCATTTGGCTTCTGCTCCAGGCCCTCATCATCCTCATGGCCTTCCTTTGCATGCTCTACAATAGCTTAATGTCTGTCTTACATTGCGGTGCCCAGCACTCCACGTAAGGCTGCACAAGTGCAATGTAAATTTGCAAGTATAAATGAATAAAACCCAAAGAGAAACACAAGAGTGCTGCTATTCTGCAAAAGTTTACGACATACTGTTTTGCCACAGCTCTTCCTTAAAACGGAAAAGTTTGGAAAAGGAAACGGAAACATCCCTCTCCCAGGAGGGAGTGTCCTGGGCCCGCTCGGCCGCGCCCCGGGAGCTAAGGCGGCTCCCGGCGTGCCGCGCGCGAAAGCGGCCATGTTGCTGAGCAATGTTCCACAGCAGCACGCAGCGCCGGCACTGGACCTTCCATGGCGAGGAGGAACTGGCGCGGCGCCGCGCTGAGGGGAACCGCCGGGCCCGGGCCAGGGCGGCGGCCAGCGGGAAGGTGGGCGGGGAAGCAGGAGTTGCGGGCGCGGGGCGGCAGGGTGAGACTGCGGCGGACTCAGGTGCGGCTTTGCTTCTCCTAAGGTGCCGCAGGGCGACCCGGTGCTGCTGGAGCCGCACGAGGAGCTGGCGATATGCAAGTACTACGAGAAGAGACTGCTGGACTTCTGCGCCGCATTCAAGCCCGCGATGCCGCGGTCCGTTGTGGTAAGCGAGGCGAGGAGGAGCCGCCGCCTCGGCCCTCCTTATTCCATCCATTGCTTGCCGCCTGCTTGGCTTGTTCTTGAGGGCGCGGATATCTTTAAATCTCTTTATCTCTTTTCTCTCTTCTAGCACTACAGTATGTAGCCGCTTTTTTTTTTTTTTTTTTTTTTTTTTTGGTTTTTTTGGTTTTTTTTGTTTCGTTTTCTGGCACGTGTAGCCATTTCAGAATCTGATGTTTTTCAACGTGATCTTTTGCTTGTGGCTCTTAAACTTGCTTGGGCGACTGAATTGTTTGGTTTCCCCTTAGTGAAGAGTAGAAACAAAATAGTCGTAGATGGTTGATGGTAATGTTTGATGATACAATGAAACAATCTCCCAGTCGCTAAAGGAGACGATCCGAAATTTGGGTTGTCATTCAGATGTTTCTCCAGCATTAGTGCTTCTCTGACCACAAAATAAGCTGAATTGTGTACTAGCAAAATACTATCCTACAAAGGAAGAGCAAAATTACCTTGAACTTATGTGTCTTGAATGCAAAAGAGCATCTTTCAGAAGGGAGAAGTGGGGATGTAGAGCTGAAGTATGGAGTGAAATTGTGCCTCTCTCTCACTAAGACATTAAGATGTATGATTTACATTGTCCCCTGTTAGTCCTCCCTTTTCCACGCAAGTGTGGTGAAGAGTACCGTGCTTGAGGGTGCCTTTGAAAGATGGCGGTCACTGCCGTGGCATGTTCTGTGAAGCCAGACTGATGTTTGAGAAGTAGCGCCTGCAGAGTCTCATTTTGGAAAGCATCAGCTTTCATGCTGATAAACATGCTGCAAAATTTACTGATGTAAAAAATCAAATGGTTTGAATTGCTTGCAGCTTTCTGGATGATTTTTTTCAGCCTTTGATTTTTAAATTTCATTATAATACCCAATTCTTTTTCATAAAGATACTGTTGGCTTTTTAAGCATCATTTTCTATAACATTGTCTAAAAACAAAGAAAATTATTTTGTATTACAGTTGTAATGTAAGGTTCTTGCAGGCAAAAATAAAGAGTTTGAAATAGTTAATGACGTTTAATGGCTGTATGTGTCTTAGTGGCTCAGTGTATCCTGTGTGTGTGTAGTATATATGCAAACTTTCCTGTTTTGTTTTTTTTTTTTTAATGTATTTATATTTATTTTTTCTTTAACCATTTTTATTTTTTCCTCTCCCCATTTTTTTCAATTTAGGGAACAGCTTGCATGTATTTCAAACGTTTTTACCTCAATAACTCAGTGATGGAGCATCATCCTCGGATAATAATGTGAGTTATCAACACTTCTTGAGTTACTCTATCAAATGGAATATTAGAGGTAAGATCTTTATATTTATAAAGTCCTGAAAAAAAACAAGAAAGAAAATCTGAGAGCTTAAGTAGGAGTAAAGACAAAATGTGGTCAGTTTCACTATATTTTTGCTGTATTCAGAACATATGGATGAATGGATGCTGCATATGTCAATTGTTTGCTTTTTTGGTTTTTTCCCTCCTCAAGGCTAACATGCACATTTTTGGCCTGCAAAGTAGATGAATTTAATGTATCCAGTGCACAGTTTGTTGGTAACCTTCAAGAAAGTCCTCTTGGACAGGAAAGAACTCTTGAACAAATACTGGAATATGAACTGCTACTTATTCAGCAACTGAACTTCCATCTCATCATCCACAATCCATACAGGCCATTTGAGGGATTTCTAATTGATATTAAGGTAATACTCTCTGATATGCTTATGCTCTGTGTAGTAAAGTAATACAAGTCTGTCATGCATTATCTTGAAAAACTTTATTTCCTTTTGTGCCTGTGATTTAAAAGATCTAATTTCTATAGTGATAGACAGATACCTGAAAGATAGTTGTTTTACTTGGGGTCTTTAAGTTATTTAGGATGTTTTTGGAATAAAGATATGGTCTGCTACTTTTCAGCTTTATAAAATACTGTTGAATTGTGCGTTCTGAGCTTATGAACAGGAATGACAAACAGCTGCCTTTTTTTCTAAATCATTGCTTTTTAGACTCGCTATCCAGTGCTGGAAAATCCTGAAGTTTTAAGGAAAACAGCTGATGACTTCCTTAACCGAGTGGCTCTGACAGATGCATATCTGCTCTTTACTCCCTCACAGATTGCTCTCACTGCCATATTATCTAGTGGCTCAAAAGCAGGAATTAATATGGAAAGGTAGTATTTATTTTCTTATATGCATGATTTAAACAACCTGTTTGCTTCTTGTATAAAATTGTTTTGCTCTAGACATTCTTAACTACTAGAATTGTGTATTTAGTGATTGCTAGCACTTGTCTGTTCTTTGTGTTTTAGAATGGCAGTGGTACTGTTCATTTTCACAAATAGGTGATGAAAGCAGTCAGTTGCTGTCTGGTTTTTATATTCCTTTGGAAGAAGTTAAAAAAAACTGATGACTTTGCCTTAATTAGAATAGCATAAGATTTTCAGACTCAGTTTGAGGGTTACACAGGGAAGAAAGTGGAATTATAGTAGAAACTGAGAATCAACTGAAATTACACTGAACTGATAGCTAATGGGCATGCTGTAACATCCTGTGTTTGGCTGCTGCAACTGTTCAGTTTCCATGGATATGCACCAGGGGTAAGGTGTTGCTTTAAATCAGTCTTTTCTTTCCCTTTTGTGTCCTTGTCACTGGTATTTGCAGGGGTACTATCAAACACTGATACTTTTGCTGAAATGTGTAGTTTGTTTGGTTTAGTTCTCTTACGGACAAAACATGTGCTTTTCTTCAGATGAACAGCTGAAGTGGTTGCTGTAAGGAGATATACCAGGCATGTTTTAATATCATGCCACTACCTGTGAGCATTTTGCATCTGGAGTGTAACACCTGTTCTAAATCCAAAACGTTCTTTTAAAATAAAATCTTCCACCTGTTCTAAATGTATCTCAAATCTCTCTAGTTCTAAAATAAGGAGTGTTGGGAGTATTCCTTACAGGATTCACTGTCTTCTGAGAATTGTGTAAAACCATTCAGGTGCTTACTTTAACTTGAAACTTGATCTCATTCTTAGATCTATGTTCTGTACTGCTCACGCCAAAATTCAGAAAACTGTGCTTGCAAAAAGAATGAAAATAATTTGTAGATAATGTGTGATTCAAGGTGTCTGAACTTTGTTGGCACATTCAGGAAGAATTCAGGTCTTTGTTATCTGTCTGCACCATACAGTTGTTATAACCTTGTCATTTACTGTTTGATGTGAGTTTTTGCTGCCAGACATGAGAGAAGCTGATGGTCTGTGGACCTGTGGTCAGGTGCAGCTCTAGAGGTGGTACAGAACATGTGGAAGTTGGAAAACCTGTTGCTCTCATGGGGGAAGGGATAGAATTCCTTGGTTGTTGCAGGTGTTGGTGAGGACGATTGCTCATGTCCGTTTTATCCAGGCAGTCTGCATTAGTGTTCTTACTAAAGAGAAGCTTGATCTCATTGGAAAGAGGAAGGGACCCATAGGTTCATGCAAGACAGCGTTTAGTAACAGCTTTCAGCTGCCAAAAGAAGCAGGCCTGTCTTGCATGCTCTGCTGTTGCTCAGTCTGAAAACCACTGTAGTGGTTGCTTGTCCTGTGGGCGTTTTGTACAA
The DNA here is from genome assembly GCA_019023105.1 of Diglossa brunneiventris. NCBI lineage: Eukaryota > Metazoa > Chordata > Aves > Passeriformes > Thraupidae > Diglossa > Diglossa brunneiventris. Next base: position 27,902,431 of record CM032382.1, read on the forward strand.
TAGCATGATGTTGTCATAAAGTCATAAACTTAATTTGACTTAGCTCTCTGAGGCTTCGAAATACTTAATTTGGCAGTATTATTTCTTCATGACTGGTGGAATATTTTTGTTGCCTTCTTAGTGACAGATTAGCTTTTTTATCACTTTATAGCACTTAAGTAAACAAAGCGTTCTTACTCATCTAATTATAAAGCTCTGGGAGATGTTAATTAAAAATAATACACTTTTTACTAACTTACAAATGATTATAAAGTGTCATAAATTATTATGACACTTTAAAAATTTATTCTTCAATGTCTCTTTGCAGCTATTTATCAGAAAGTCTTATGCTGAAAGAGGATAGATCAACCTTATCCAGATTACTAGATGAAATGAAATGTAAGTAAACATTGGAAAATTATATTAAATAATATTTCAAAATTAGGAAAAACCATCTTTTTCCAAATTACAAAAGCATTAGATAGAAGGGTCTGCTTCAAATGGTTCTCTTCACCTTAAGGCATGCATAAGTAAACTGCAGACAGTAGAATGAACTACCCAGCATGTGGATGGAAGAGGAAAAACGACAAAATGAACAAATAAATTAAACAAATTAATATGAACAGATTAAATAAATTAACGGGCAGAGGACCTGACTGATGCTTTCAGAACATAAGTGCTAGAGTCAGATAAGTGCTAGCAGCTGAATCAGAAGTGAGAAATCTATTTTGAGAACTAGATAATGGTATCTGTAGTACAGAACTAAATTGCTTTTTAAGTCACCATATCTTAAACATTACAGCTTCAGGCAAAGCTTGCATGTAATAACTACTAGTCCCAGATAAAGGACTAATGTGATGTGCCAGTATTTATACTGCACATCTGTTTTGTAGCTATAAGATGTTTCAGAAGATGCTTAGTTTCACTAGTGTGAGAAATATCTTTGTGTGTGTGTGTGTATTTTACAAATATTAAGAATGCTACCATGGTTTAGCTAAGCTAAAAGGAAGTGTAGTATACTGATTATTACCTTTGATTTAAATGAAAAGGCTATTATATGAAATTCCCAGTAAGTAATCAGTTACTGAATGCATTAAGCTAATGCATGCGCTTCAAATGGGAGTGGTGGCAGTGAAACTAGGCTGGCTGACATGAGCAGTGACTGCACCATACAAGTAACCAGGGTCTACAAATTCAATTTACCTTTAATTTATAAAATTTAAGATGTCCTTTACTTTCTTTTCTTCTAATAAATCAGGTCTTCAAACTTTCATTGCTGAGATGGAAGGGAATGCTGGGATCACTTACTCTTCACTTCAGTTTTTGTGGATGGTAGCTTTAGCCCAAAGGTAGCTCTTCCATAAACATAAGGTGGTTAGAAGGAAATTTTTTAAACTTTTGTAAATTACTTCTACAGAGTACTGGTGGTAGAGAAAAAAAACTTGTAAATTTAATTTGCATTATTAGGAAGACTGGAACTGGTATTTTTTTAGGACAGCAGGTACAGTGTTGATTGCAAAAAATACCTGTATATTTTGAAGCTTGTTAGCAGAGTAACGTGAACTGTGACTTAAGGAAATCCAGAGTCGGTGATGCTGGATACTTGTTTCAGTGTTACAATGAGGAAAGGAAGGATGAACTGTTGGCTCAAGCCTGACTATGACATAAGCAATACTCAGCCACACTGGAGACTGGATAGGGTTGTGTGATTCGCAAGTGTGGTGGGTTAACCCCAGCTTGATGCCAGGTGACCACCAAAGTTGCCAAGTGACCACCAAAGACCCTATCACTGACCTCCCTAGCTGGGCAGGGGAGAGAAAAAAAAAATAGCAAGTTCATGGGCTAAGATAAAAGCAGGGAGAAAGGTCACTTACAGTTACTATCATGGGCAAAACAGACACAACTAGGGGAAATAAATTAATCACCAATCAAATCAGAGTAGGGTAATGAGAAGTGAATACCAAATCTTAAAAAGACCTTTCCCCCACCCCTCCCTTCTTCCTGGATTCAATTTCACTCCTGAATTCTCTCCCTCCAGTGCAGGGGGACTAGTCAGCGTACCGTGTTTTCTGTTGCTCCCTCCTCCTCACATTCTTCCCCCATTGCAGTGTGGAGTCCCTCCCCACAGAGACAGTCGTCTACAAACTTTTACAACATGAGTCCTTCCCACATGGTACAGTTCTTCATTAACTGCTCTAATGTGGGTCCATTACACAGGATGCAGCCCTTCAGAAATAGGCTGCTTCAGTGCCAGTCTCCCATGGGGTCACAAGTCTTGCCAGCAAACATTCGGTAGGTTTCTCTTCCCTACGTGGTATGGTACATAGCATGGTATTCCCAAGGGGTCACAGCCACCTTCAGGCACATCTACCTGCTCCAAAGTCGCCTCCTCTACAGGCTGCAGGTGCAGCTGCATATTCCACACTCCTGCTGACTTCCATGCAGGGACACAGCTGCTTCATCATGGTCTGTACCAGGGGGAATCTGTTTCTGTGCCAGGAGCACTTCCTTCCTCATGTTTCTCCCTGACCCTGGTAGATGTAGGGTGTAGGTGTTCTCATACATTCTCATTCCTTTTCCAGCAGCCATTAGTGAGGCATTGGCTTTTGGATTTTGCCCTTTAAATGTGTTATCACAGATGTACATCCACTGTCACTTAATAGGCTTGGCCTTAGCCAGTGCTGGATACATCTTGGAACCATCTGGCATTGCCTCTGCTGTGCATGGGGGGAGCCTCTAGCAGCGTCTCACAGAAGCCACTCCTATAGGCCCCCCACTACCAACATCTTGCCATGCAGACCCAACACAACAAGGCAGAGCAGAAATTAGCTGTGTGCTTACAGCTGTGTTGTTGTCATTTTAGGCATGAAAAATCTCATTAAAAAATATGAACTGCCCGAGGCCTGAAGAGGTTGCTGCTCTAAAACAGAAGTTAGAGAAGTGTCACAGCTTGGACCTCTCATTTAATACAAACCCGTAAGTATATCTTGGATGTGTTAAACTTTGGCCTTTTTTATTGGCATATGAACATTAATATTTTCTTTACCTGTGTGAGTGATGGAAAATGAAAACCCTTAAATGTGCACACAGTGTTTGCCTGCTTGCTATATCTACTGGAAGCTGAGGTCAGAGACTCAAAGTAGTGCTTTCAGTAATACATTAACAGGTTCTTTTGTGCGGCTCTGCATGGCAAGCTGATTATTTTGTAAAACAAAACTGGAATACTGGGTGGCTTCTAACGTGTGACCACTTGATGTTGTATGTGATGAGAACTAAGGGCTTTAAAATCAGGCAATTAAAACAAGAATGCTGTAAAGGCTTAATGTTTTCTTAAGAATTATGTGGATGGCAAAGGACTGCACCCTGAACTTCCAGCAAACTGCATGCTGCGGCTTTGGTATTTTATGAAACAGGTATGTTCATATTGTAATCCTGGGGTCAAATAATGAGAGTCTTCACTTATAAAAATACCTAAGCATTTCACTTTTCTTCTGGATTAGGAAGAAGAGGAAAGGTTATGAAGATGATGAATATGTCACAAAGAAATGTAAAATGGATGAGGTTAGTAAACCTATTGTACAAGTTTTTCCTGGTTTTTTTCACCCTTAATGCCAAGACAAAAGTGACACAGCTACTGAGATAAATTTATGCGCCTGTATTATAATTTTATTTGTTGTTCAGACTGAACCTTTTTCAGCTTTTTTTTTTCACTTTCAATGAGCCAGATTTCGTACCTGACTGCACTTGAAGTGTTCTTGAACACCCCGTCTTTTGTGGAAAGGGGAATGAACATGCAGACCATGCTTCCTGCTGTTTGTTGTGCTTTGGAAGTTCTTAATGACTTTATTTGGTTTCTTGCTCAAAGCAGTGTAGAGTGTTGGACTAAATTTATGTCAGACAATTTGTTAACAAGGCTGCGTGAATTACAGATGGGTTGCTAGTACTTTGCGTTATAAGACCAAATATAACTAAGGTGTAGATAAACTGACAAGAGTGACTCAACAAATACAAACAGTATTAAGGTTGTCCTTCACATCTGAGATGAACACCTTCCAGAGCTTTTGTTCGGACAATGGGCAGGAGAGAGTCCATGCTGGCAGTGGTGTCGAACCCTTTTTAATTGGACTCATTTTGATACTAAAGATGCTGGATACTGATAGTCTAAGACACACTAAGTATGGCATTTAGAAAAACATGCTAACATCTAAAGAGGGTCACCTACCAAAATGTGAAAAAAAAGACAAGATTTGTGTCTTGCTATTAGAGATTATCATAGTAGATTGATGCTATAGTGTCAAATTAGACTCTAAAACATTTTTAAGACAAGATTATAATAAAATTGGCATTGAAGGTATATGCTAACAAGATGCGGGACCTTGAACTTATTTTATAATTTTATTGCTGCAAAAATTTTTAGGAAGTTTTCATTCCAAATGCCAGTCTTCAAAAGTATTCTAAAACTGGCAACTCCATAAAACAGGCACTTGGAAAACTATTCACTTTATGACAGAATGACTTAAAACTAACAGCTCCATATGAGCACTGGAGGTTTCACTTGTTCCCTGCCCCAGTTTAATTTGTATTAGTTACTCTGCTATGGTCTGAGGCAGTTTTGATTTTGGATCTTTTTAATTGATATCTGTAATTATTTCCTAAAGGAGTAACCTGATAGGATATTCACATAGCCTACAGCACTTCATGATCACCTTTTTTACAGTTCCAAAGGTCCTGAAACCCACGGTTTTTCATTAGTGATGTATCTGAACTGGGTTTCTACTTGTGTATTTTTTGCTGAGTAATAACTACATGAAAGAGCAGATCTCAGCTGGCCAGGACATTAAGGAGAAAGTGTGCTTAACTTTTTGAAAGCTTACAGTGTGTGCAAACTGCTCATATTTTAACAATGGCTTCATTAATCCTGTAGTTAGCTGATATTAGACTCTAATCTACAAAGCTATGAAAAGCACAGGACAGCAGTAGAAGGTGCAGTATGAGCTATTTTGGAAATCTCTACATAGTTATCCAACATAAAGCTCATGCTTCTTTATCTCAGGTGCTTAAAAGAGTGTCTAACATGACTGTGTCCATGACTGTAAGCATAGGTATGGATAACTAGCTTTAGGGTTAAAGGCCTGAATTGCCCCAAGTTAAAATATTTTTTTAGTCTTCTGTTGGTGGAATTTCTCTGTAAGTTCTTAAACCAGCCCATAAGCACCACACCACCACACACAAATGTCACTCAAGGTGCTGTGTTTTTTCCCTTCTATTAGGAAGAGTGGACTGATGATGATCTTGTGGATTCAGCATTACTTTGAAGGAAGATGGGCTCCTACCACCCTCTGGTGTCAGGTGTGACTGCCTGCCACAGGTTCCTTAATATGTGTCATAAGGTCTTTGTGCTGTTAGTTCTTACTTTGGCAGTAAAGCCTTTTACCTTCCTAAAATAAAAAGTTGTGGTTTAATTAAACCCTCATCCATTACAGGTCCAACACTAGCAAGATTTGCTTCAAGAAATCTGGCCCTTGTTTTTGGTTCAGAAACAGTTTGATGTGGCTGTAGTGTAGTGTTATGAGCACCAGCTGATTTATTTCCTTTTCATATACCCAGTTAGAGTTTCTACAATACAAACACATACATGCAGCTTTGGGTGTTCCCCAGTTTCATTCTCTTTGCTGCATTTTGTGTGTAACAGGTAAATTAGGTAGACAGCTCTGTCTTCCAGTTTGTATTTTTACCATGTTATGCTGCCTGTACCAAAGCAACCAAATCTACAAAAGAATCCCTTTTACACACTCTGTTAAAGTTTTAAGTAGGACACACTGAAAGGTAAATTACTTACTTGTCTGAGATGCAGTTTAACATAGACTTGACATGGTTATGGAACAATCTAAGAAAAGACTTCTCCAGTAACAAGGCGTAGCAAACACATGTATTGTCACTATGGAAGAGCATCACATGTGTCTGCCCAGTGCCATACATACGATATTTGGGAGCTTTCACCTTCAAGAAAGTTCCAGTTCCAGCTGGAGACCAGGGCAACACAGCAAGAGCCACTTTAGTATTACAGCAAAGGTGCAAAAGCAAAGTCTCTGATTTTATGTGACAGTGATTTGGCAGTTCTGATAGATAGGAAAAACACTCTAGGTGGTGTAAAGATTTGCAACAGTGTTTGTATGTTAAAATTATTTATGTGGTTATCTCATTAGTCTTGTCAGTGAATCCTTTTATTCCCTATTATTATGTCACTGCCTAGAACATAACACACAGTGATGATGAAATACCCTTTAAATCAACAGCACATTTTACTTCTCAATTTTTTTAACAGTTTATGGCACTGCAATGGGCAGGAACACCTTCCACTAGACAAGGTTGCTCCAAGCCTCATCCAGCGTCACCTTCAACACTTCTGGGGACTGGGGCATCCCTGGCTTCTCTGGCACTCTGCCAGTACCTCACCCCACTCATGGAAGAATTTTTTATTGAATCTCAACCTCCATAAGGAGTTTTACCATATATTTTCTCACCCAAAGACATACAAATTAAGGCATTAGGACAAAGTAATGCTGTCTGAGGACTCATGCTCAAAAAGTGACACATTGTAAACACTGCAAAGTATGCCACCAGTGCAGACACTAAAAAATTTCCACAGTAGCCATGAAGCCAGTTTTCATAGAGTTAGAAATATGCAGCTTGATTTATTTTAAAAACTTACTTTTCACTTATAAAAATATTTATGCTAGACTTACAGTACAAAAAAGACCAAACAATACCTATTTTATAAAATGGTTTAATGAATGCATGCATGTCTGATATAATGATCAATAAATTTACTGAATTAAAATTATTTGCTGTTGTAAACGTTTTACAAAAGCATTGTGATTTATCTGAATATACAGTTCTTGATGGAAGAACTATTCAGACTGAATCAGTGGCACATGAAAAAAATAAAGCTGACAAGACCCATTCTGCATATTCTCTTTTCACCATCATTCCAGCAAGAGAAACAGCATGGTATAAAACATGTACAGTAAAGGTTGTTCCTACCATAACATCAAATTCTGGAAACTGTAAATACAAGTTAAAAGTGGTTGAAACAGTCAAAAGTCATAATTATTGTAACCAGTCAGAAATTACAGTAAGAAATGTTATCCAGTCAGTTATAGGTGGTTGTCAGAACAACGCCTTTCTTCTCATGTCAGTTGATAATTCTTTTCCAATCAGACAGCAAAAACTTTGGCAATCAGAGGTGCTGAAAATTTCAAAGTCCTAGACACAGTCGCAGCATTTTCTCTGCGGATGGTCAGCTATACACCAAGGCTCAGAAGTTGTGAAATTTCATTGTTTCCAAGTGGAAAAAAAAAAAAGTGCAAATGTCCTGCACAGATAGCTTAAAAAAAGCTGCTGGGACAATCATTCACCAACAGGATCTTTGTTTTCGTTTTGCATAGTTCACACATCACTGGGAATGTGACAGGGTGTGCTATTTTTGGCAAGAGCAAGAAGGAAGTGATACTGGTGAGAGTTGCCATGTTGGGCATACTGGATCCATGCGGAATTCAGGTAGAGAGCTGCTACCTGATGTTGTTAGACACCGAATACTGATTTTGTTTTTGTTGTAGCAGTTCAGTAATGGCCAAAAGCTTCTTAAGAACATGCTGTAAAAAAGAGTGAGTCCGTAAAACTACATGTTAAGCTACTGAAGACAGAAAAGGCCCGTCTGAGCAGCATTTTCAGCGTCAGCCTATCAGACCCGCAACTTCAAAGTTTAAATATATTACTAAAAAGAGAAAATGTCTGATTCCCTAGCCAATAAGGGTAGCCTTAAAACAATGTTATGGACTTTGCCTGTCCTCCCATGGATGTTCCTGCTTCTTTGTGGTTAACAGGAAGGCAGAGGAAGTGTACAGCTAACACAACACACTATTAAAATTTGCCAGCAGTTTTCCAAGCATACAAGTGTACTGGCAAACTAGTAAGCAGAAATGAGGTATTAATAGAAAGCTAAAGAAAGTGAATTTGGTTCTCAACTGAAAAAAAATCGAGATCTGAAAACTTAAGACCGAGAGGGTCTGTCAGGAGACAGTAATTTTGTGGGTTTAAGGCTTCCTCCAGAAACTTAAAAAAACACCCAAAGCTGGTTGGTTTTGTTGCATGGAGGAACAAAACTATGGATTAAATATTTCCTTCACAGCTAATAACCCCCTGGTGAAATATAACATCATACTGCTACAGAAATACCACAAAAGAATCCGTCAGTATTGAGGAGTAATTCAGGACTCAGCACCCACTACCTTTGATTTGTGTTAACTCACCTGCATCACCCCTCGCTCGTTGCTGAGCGTCCGGAGCTCATCTGAGTGTGCCACACAGATCTCATGCAAAGCTGCCAGGTCACGGGAGAGGTCAGTTCGAGAGTGCTCTGCAGTGTCTGGAAGCTCAGGAACATTCTTCAACAAAGTAGAAGACAGCAGATTTAGGGTGCCAAGTGCAACTTTGGTCTTTCCAGCTAAACCTCCAGTCCACCTTTCTATTATTAATTATCTGTTTATTTTCTTCTCTTCACAGGTATGTGTTTTGTGAGGATACTGCAATTTGTAATGCTAGGAGGATTCTTACTACAAGATCTGGTATTGCTCTACCTTTGAGCTCACCAGAAACCTACAGCATTTTGAGACTCAAATCCTCTAAATGAAGGGAAAATCCGTCCATTAGGAGCTTTTTTAAATCTAAATGAGAGAAAAGCGACAAAATTCAGCAAAATCTGCTGTTACCTATCAAGTAATTCATTAAACTGATGATAAACCAATAATGCTGCAATTAAACAGCAGAATAATCCAACAGGTATTTTCAAACCAACAGTTATCAGAGACCTCATGTAAAATCTGTCATTTAAAGAAAACTGATGTATCATAATATGCAGAAGTTGTGATTTGATCAGAAAAGGATGACATCTGGAACCTACCCAAATGCCACACTTTTTAAGTGTTCTGAGATATCTTCTAGGACACCTCTAAAGGATTAATTCAGGATGCATAGCATATTTTTTTCATCTCACTTTTTAAAATGAATTCTTGTATTTAAAATGCATACATATAAAACATGACCTAACTCCTGTTACAGCAATCACACCCACAAAATAGTCACATTTCATAAGAACAGAGTGACAGCATTTCACTTTTAAACTACAATATGTAGAATGCATGCAGTGAAGCTTTTGCCAGTGCTAACTGAAATCCAACCTATTTTTTAAAGAAAAATTACTTTCAGTCTCTGATTAAAACCATGTGACGAGTTATATATAAAAATTTCTGGTTTAAAAACATGTTTGTGAAAGGTTTACATTTTTGCCCAATATTTCTAATCTCATGGCTTTAGAATCTATTTCAGCTTCTCACATTTACAGAGGCACTAAATTAATAAAATCTTATGCAGATAATTGATGGTTTTAATTCCATATGACAGACCAGCAATTTTTAAATAAGTATTAAAAAATATGCTCAGATAAAAGCATTCAAACTTATGTGGCAGCTGATGCATTACTGAGCTAGTTAATAAGAGGTGTAAAAAAATTTAATTTTTTTAATTACAATTCTGCTATGTAACTTCAGCAAATATTTTTTTAACCACTTACCCCAAGCTCATCCAAGAACATGATCATGCGATGTTTGTTGCTCTTGATGAATGGATTTACCCCTTCCATATATGGCTCCTAATAATTTTTTAAAGTATTCATTAACAAAATCATATTCAAGATAATTGTCACATCTGAGATGAACACAGTGCAGTCAGGCAAATGACACTGCAAAACGAGTATGTAAATAAAAATAATAATATCTTTTTTTCAAGTGTATTTCTAATGTCTAGTGTGCTGGCAGTCAAAAGACTACAGAATTTGGTTTTCTTGTATTCAAAAGACAGACAACCTGTGATTCAGAATTATTCTTACACATGCATACAGACAAATTTGCATCAAGGTGAGTGTCTCTAAATGCCTGCTTGCAGTGAATAGATGCTCTGTGTTCAGAGGTATCATCAGGAACAAGTGCTTTCTTTCCTGTTTTGTGATTAACTCTTACATTCCAAGTTCTGTGTGTCAGAGAAACAGCTTTCTCACATCAGCCTGAAGTCATGTTAATTATGCTTAAGTCAACAGATGTACTTTTAGCAACGTTTCAGCCTGGAAATTGAGACCAGTCACCGCTGGCATTCTCTTAATGTTTTAATAGAAACTTCATTGAAAGCTTGGGCTTATTAGTGCAGTAAGTACACTTGACTTACAGTTTTCATTATGTCTAGCAGTATGATAGTATGAACAGGACAGCTTTGAAGTGCTCTACCACAGAAAACACCAATCAAACAAGTGATAAATGCATGGTCGAAGTAAAGGAAGAGGAAGTCATAGGTTCTGCATGACAGAATAACAACAAATTTTTTGCATGCTTTGAACAGGAACATATGAATGGTGTACTGGAAGCACAGTTCTCTGTAGATTGTTCTCTGTATGTAAAATTATATTCACCTTAGCTCCAAATTCAACCAGATTTGCTAAATTCTGCACAGACTTGGCGACCAGCGTCAGTGTTCTTGCAGCAGTGGGGGAAGGAGAATCTGGCAGGAATGCAAAGTAGAGAGTCACTGGCCATTACATTTAAAATTAACAGCAGTCACATGAAAATAAATTCCCATTCATATTTTTATTGATTTTTTAAATATAAAACAACTGCATGTGAAAGATATCACTTGGTAAAGTAAAATATATTGCTTTTGTAATGTCCAAAAGCCATGTTAATCTGATAATCTTATTTTCTGTAATAGTAGCACAGACCAAGAAGGCAAAATAAATGTTACTAAGAGTTAGGTGAAATGATAACCATTTGCTCAAAACTTGAGTTTTGTTGAAACTTGTTAAAACATTCACCTTTGAAATTAAAAAAAAAAAGAAAGTTTACATTTTTCTTATCTGCTTAAACCCACATCCCACATAAGTGGGCACTGACAAGCTACTGGCAGCAGGAAAACAAAGTGAATGTTACATGCAATCTTAACCTGTATTTCCATGAAACTCCAGTCTGTAATGACTGTGACTATAAACACTTCACATAAACCACTGAAGTCAGAATTTTTCCAACAAGTGATGTTACCAAGAAAATTACTTTTCTCTCCAGTTAAGGTAAATGAAAACATTCCACTGACAGGGTTTTAGGGTTATATGGTCTGTAAGTTTCCCTTAACAGTAGTCGAGAATACTAGCTGGAGGTAACTCAGCAGGATTGTAATGGACAAGCTCAAAAGGCATTACTCAGATTTTTTAAGTAGTTCTTTACACCTGCAGTCACAGGGCAACCCAAGTTAGGAGGGTACCTAACTTGCAAACCACCCAAAGATAATAAAATGCTGAAGAAATTATCACTTGTTCCAGGCCATGTTTCTCAAATGCTTTCTCCAAAGCGTGTACAGAAATGATTACTCTGTGAGAGAAACGAACTTTGTTTGACAAAATCCTTCTCATTTAGTAGTTTAAAGACTGATGATAAGAAAACAAGCCACATTGTCTTAAAAACTGTCTTTGAATAACGAGAAAAGCTCTTCTGAACCAGAGTTTTATATTTTCTCCTATATTTCCTATTTTTCAGCCTTTCTGAAGGCCATCCCTTTGTCATCTTTAGGATTCTATATCTAAGATCTACTGTATTTAATGGCTGGAAGCCATCTAAGCAGGACATTCAAATTATCAAAGAAAAATTTTCTAGGTGCACAAATGTATTCCAAGCTCTGTAGACACACAAACCAACTTTATAAATCTTGTACATTTCAGAAATAACACTGCATTCAGCTATTAACTCTGTATTGAAAGTGATGTCTGAAGTTTCCATAGTTGCATTTTTCACAGTGCTAAAATACATTAAACATTGCTAGACTTGACTCAAAAATTTTATTATTAAATATCACAGTAGATGGTTTTTTTTACTTTAAATTATACTGGGGATATCTGCAATCAAGCCTTTGAGGGTGAAAAGCCAATACCCTAAGAAGAAGTTAGCCAAATGATGTGGATAACTTGACTTGAAACACAGCATTCAAAAAAACTTCCTATTTTGCTACATTAGATACTAGAGTGATTTCCTGTCTCCTGATGCATAAAGTATAGATTTGATCTGAAGCACATAGTCACCTGAGATGATATTAAACATCCTTGGATTCAGGATAGCAGGACAAATCAGTCGAAGAAAAACAAAAGCCACTGAAACGAAATAAAATTGTATTTTGTTCAAAACCATTAGAAAATACAAGTAAAATTGTGTAGTCTTTCAGGAATAAAGATAATGTGGGATCTTGTTGAGACAAACACCAAGAAACTAGCCTGTGCTATGTAAAAATATAAATCAAGATCATGCTACGATTCTACGAACTGCAATGAAATCTCAAAAAGGAGGCACACTGATTTCCCAGTAAAGGTGAATGAATTGTTTAATCATGTATGAGGAAATTAATTGCCAAGTAATTATGAAGCCAATCCCTGACCATGCTTGTCTCAAAAAGGAGCCACCCTTGGTCTCTGACCTCCCAAAGGTTTCTCCACTGTCTGCTACTGCATCCATCTCACAGCCAGCCACTTCCCCAAGCCACTGTAAGCTGGAAAACAGGAGTGAATGAGCAAAACGATCTCTCTTGGCAGAACACACCTTTAGGTCAGCTTCAGCAGATCCATTATCCTGATGATCTACACTTCAGTAGAAAAATGAGGGATCTGCTGCTTGCCACCATCAAAGAATTGCTGCCATTTTAAAAGCTGGAAAAAGAGTGCTCTGTTCTAACTGCAGAACTAGGAATTCATTCAGCAGGAACCCAGAATAGGCTTCAGCAGCATGAGAAAAATCTATTTTCCTGTTAATACCAGAAGTAAAAATCACCACTCACGTTAACCTCAACTCCAGCTAATTGTTTATAATGAAGTGACATACAGACCAATTAAATCAACCTAAAATATCTGTAATTTTATCCTTGGACACCACCAGCAGGCTGGGTTTCACCACAGTAATACCAGAGCCTGACTTGCAATGAAAGGAGGAAGGGAACTTTGCCTGGTGTAAAGTACACAGTTAGTCCACATTTCTTTAAAGAGATAAATATAGTGAGGTTGATGCACCTTCTGTAAGTCCAAGATAGCTAGTATGTTCTGTTATATATGTATCTTACCTCTAAGAAATACAAGTTATGGGCTGGTAAGAAAACAGTTCTTGGCCAGAGGTTAAGCTAAAATAATTTTTGTGGTGAGAATTCAAAGCTACAAGTCAGTAATTAATTTTGAAGTCTTGGCACATACACCAGTCACTCTTAAAAGTGCCCAAAATTGAAGGCCAACAAGGTACACATCTAGCAGAGATCCTGCGATAGGGAAGATCTGATATTCCTTACCTTTGTCAACCTGCCTAAATTAGGAATGAGCAAATATCTATAATGGAGTTTGAAACCAGAGAGAAATGGTAGAACATTATGACTGATACAATAGAGAAGAGATACCCAGATATCAAAAACTGTCCATCTGGCTCTGAATATTGAATCATTCTTAAAGTAAAAATAGCACAATGGAAGGTAATAAACATCACTGAAGGCTGTGAAACTGCACTCCAAAGAAATCTCTAGTATCCACTTGTGAAAATGGAACACCACAAAAGCAAGTGATAAAATATTTTTATCATCCAGTGGAGACTACTGGGAAAACTCTGAAAGTGAGCTACGTGTTCACTAAGGAAAGTCACATGGTCCTCTTTGGAGCTGGGGAGGAACAGCCAGAGATAGGGAATTTACTACGGACCTTTACAGCCCTCCAGCAGCTTAGCCCCTCAGAGTAAAAGAAGCTCTCAGGTAGGAGCAGTCTCCATTTGAAGGCAATGCCGCTTCACAGTATGAAACACATAAGGCTTCTGGTGTCAAAATGATAAATACAAGCCAAAGACAAATACTCTGAAAGATCCCTTGATGGGAGATTAACCTCTGCTAACCATACAACTGCCTGACACCAAAAAAAGAAAAGCTGAGGCTCCGATACCCTTAAAATCCCTGCCACGTTTAGGAAAAAAAGTGTCAAGACCACAGCTTTGTCAAAGGTTTTTGTTTGACCTGCCCTGGCAACGAACAGAGTTAGAGTTAAGTTTTGTATTGTGCCGGTTTAATAATGCAGACCGGAGTTTTGGTGGCTGGTGTGAGTTCAGAAGAGCCAGGTTCTGTAACCTCCAGCAGCATTTTCAGAGAAGCTCCAGAATATTTCAACATGATTGGGCTGTAGTACTGTAAATTCAAAGTTAAAACCATTAAGTAAAGCTATACTGACCTCTATACTATATCATTTTATTTTGGCATGGCTCTAAGAACAAGACCAAGAATCCAGCAAGCTCAGTCTTTAACTGGGACATTGTGCTTCATCATCATAAATATCTTAAACACTGCAGTAACCTGTGTAAGTTCATACAGTTTTGTCACTGAAAAAAACATAGATAAGCATACTGAAGTATGTCTCCAACAAGGCTTGAAAGAAATATTTCCAGAATAAGGTTGACAATTAACTTACCTAACAACCCTGGTTCTCATGGTAGTATTAGCTGGCCATTTGTTTTGAACAGACTTCTGTAGGCACCCATAAATATACCTCAATGTCCTGCAGAAATAGTAGCCAATTACTCCTTCCATTAAAGTTACAGAATCAAAAAAGCTGGTCGGAAAGGACCCAGACCAACCTCCTACTTGATGCAGAACTATTATCAACTTTATATTAATAACTTAGACAAATCTGTAAATTATAAATTAACTCTTAGTTAAAGTTAACACATTTATAAGAATTCTATTTTAAAAGTTGTTTTAAAAAGTAAATTTGTAAATGACAAGGAAAAACTATTCTGTGATCATTCAGATGTGCATAAATGTTTTGTAACTGTTTACTTAAGTAGTATTCCCTTTTTGAAAAAAGACCACTTTGATGGTTTTTCTTTTTGTTTCTCTTAACTAAACAAAAGCTTTTCTTTCCATACATGACATACAGTGCAAAAAGAAAGTTAAGCACCACAGCAATAGCTCTCTCCCATAAAAAAAATATAAAAGGACATTTGTGGTGTATTTTAGAAAATGCTGATCACTGCATCATATACTTAAAAGGACTGCAATTTTCAACGCTAACCTTGCCAGCACTAACACAAAAGAAAATTCCATGCTACTCCAATGACTCAAAATTGAGGGTTTCATATACTTTAAAAGCTAATGACACTACGAAAGGAAACTCTGTATTATCCGCTTTATATTAGATGATTCAAATCTGAGGTGTGAAAACAAGTTACTTTATCAATTAAAAGATGTGGTGGAGAAATAGCCTCTGCATTTCCCTAGCAGACAAAAAGAGGCATAGAATGGTATCACTAATATGCTGTCAATAATTCCATCTCTTTCTCAGAGGAGGTAGACTAACAAATGGACATCACTGTCTGCTAACTACCACTGTCTTCTACCTTTTTGTAAAAATATGAGATTAATTATTTTATTACTATTTTGTCTCTGATCTCAAGTCTTGTAGCTTCTCCTTTAAAAGAAAACCAAATGTGCCAGCCAGAGGCTTTTGTAAAACACTGTTAATTGCCAGAAACATTACTTTCCTCCATCAATTTTTCTCTGTTTCTATACAGCAACATTAAGATAAATCAGTAAGAACATAATTTTAATGTACAATGTTATTCATGGAAACACAAATTTTCAAATATAAATCTGAACAGAAAAGTGCAAACTTACGGGGGCAGTATCTCTGCAGCCATGAATATCTTCTCCACCAATTCTGAAAGTATACTGAGCAGATGTGCCAAATTAGTGTTTACATCTTCATTTTTTTCTAACTTCGAGGGATTTAACTAAAACAGAAAAAGAATATGTTTATTCTTGTATCTAGAACTACATATATATATATAGTTTCTGAATATTACACACTGAGTACTGTTTCAAAGCAAATGAAATATTCTGCAGTCCTACCAGTCTCTTACAGAAATCAATCATGTTTCAATAAGTTGTCAGGGAATGCAAAGCAACAGTTTTAAGTTCTAATATATATATGTGGCTTTTACCAGCCTGGATATTCACCATTTTTTCATCTGAGTCACTTTTTTGTCTCTCTCAATCCAAATTTCTCATGACTCCCATCTTTTCCACAATGAAGTTAAAGTGAAACACAGGTGTTAGGAGGGTCATTTTAAAAAAAGTTTCAGGATCAGTAACAAACATTTAATATGGAATTTACAATTAAAACAGAAGTTCAGATCTTGATTTCTACAATATCTTGAATTCAACAAGAGTTACCTAGATTAGGACATTCATTAACAGATGCAGAATGCCTGCTAAATAATTAAAAGAAATTTTAATTATAAAACTTAGTAAGTTCTATTGTGAATAATGTTTGAAGCCAAAATCCAGGAAATAAATATAAAAACATCTCTTAATTCAGTTCCTGTATTTCTGACGTAAAAATGTCTAGTTCTAAAAAAATTATTAAATGTCTCTCCAACTAATATTTAACGTAAACACAACAGTTAATAACCAGTGGATTATTGTGTCAGCAAACCAAAATGTTTAAAAACACAGTTTAAGGTATCACCTCACAGGACTGCTTGCTCTCCATGATCTTTAATATGGAGTCTTTCAGCGCATGATGAACAAAACTTGTTGCTGTGGCTTTCATATACTGTTCCATAAGTGTGCTTGCTAAAGTGGTGGCACGGAACAAGGTAGTAGCTTCATCTGAAAAAAGAAATTGGAAAGAGAAAAACTGAAAAAAGGTGACATGAGAAAGAGAGGAAGAACATGATTACTCTTTGACATAAGCTGCAACTAAAGGAGGAGAAAAAAAAGATAGCACCCAAACCCTTTCCTCTCCACCTGTCCAGAATTCTAGTAAACTTTTGTGGGATTTAGTGCAGTACCTTCCATGCTTATCTCCCTGTCATTTAGTGTTCGTAACAACAAGGACTCAAGCTTTTCATGAAGAAAAATCTTCAGTAAAATGCCAGCCAACAGTGTTCTATCCTGTCCACAAACGTGTGATAAGGCATAGACTACATGAAGTTCTTTCTGGAGTATAAGCTGAAAGAAAAACAAATTTAAAATATTCAGAAACTTCTTCTTACATATAACAGTTTTTGAAAAATACTATATATATATATATAAATATATATATATATAGCTGTCACTTAAAAATATTATTTGATTTACAGCAACCGGTGTTTCTGAGATCCCTCTCAACTACTGAAAAGTATTACTTTTGACAGATAAACCAGATAAATGGATGGTTAAACTTAAGTTCATACCTCTTTAAACTCATTGTATTCTTCTTCTGGCATGATCTTTTCCATGGAATATCGCGCTCGAACACGCAAAGATCCCGGCTCAATACCCTTTAATGGTACATAGGAACTGAGTTGAAACCACTCATCTGTTGCATGTCCTTTTTGTAATCGGCTTAATTGGCAACGCATGAACACTTAAAGGAAAAAAAGCGTTGTTCAGGTACATTATCTCCACCAAAATAAATGCTACTATTAAATAAAAAATGGTTTTATTTTTAACATATCCTCTTATTTCAGGAAAAAAATACCAGCAAGAGTAAAAAAAAGTTTTTTATCAATATATGAATGGATTCATTCTCTCTTCAATGGCTTAACAGTGTCCTGTAAACTGTAGAAAAAATATATGTCAATCTGTAAAGAATGTATACATATAAATTCAAAAATGCCACACGAATATTGACATCGTTTTCCTTGTAACACCCAAGTAAGTAGGATGCAAATCCAGGTAGCAGAAACTAAAATACAGGTTAAATCTTTAGAGTTCACTACTCCCTTTGCAGCCTTGCACTGACACCATGATCAGGATCTGCTCCTGTTTATGATTAAGAGTGCTCCTATAGTATTCCCAAACACTGACATATGTATTACTTTTATAATAACTCTAGTCTAAGTAACAGTTTATGTGTATTAGGTTAAAAAAAGTGTTCCCAAGCACTTGCTGACTAGATAATGAAAGTCAGCTCAAGAACAGCCAAATCATTAACTGGTGATGATGCTACGCTAAAATTGCCAAGCAATGAGCTGCACTGCAGCTGAAGTCTGGTGTAGCAGCTGGCTAGCCAGCTACAACAGCTGGGAGGGAACACAGGCCCTCAAGAGCAGGAAGGTGCTCCCTAGTGGAGGGGTTTTTCCCATTAAGAAAGGGCCAGGCACTTTCAGAGGTAACAATGTGCCTCTGAAACACTCACCATGCTCCAAGAGGAGTCCGCAAGTAGTTTTACATTTAGCCTACCAGTCTGCCCCTCTCAGTCAAACACCTTCTCTTTCCATGAGAAAGGTATTTGCTTTTACTTTCCGCACATGAAGAAACAAAAATGTCCATAAAACCAAGAGCTTATTTTTTTTACATTTCTGCAAAGCCAGTACACCAATCTGCCTTGCAGAAATTGTCCACAGTTCCAGCAGATTTCTCATTGTTCCAGTGTTGCAATACACAGCAGGATAATATTTAATACTGGAACAGAAGTAGATTATATTTATAATGCCTCATTCAGGACAATCCTGCTGCCTATTTCATATTCTTTGGAGCTGATGAACTAATAAAAGTTAATGCATTTATATCAGTCAGCATGAAAAACAATCAATCACCACCTGCTACTTATCACCAGTGTGGATGGAATGTTATTAGACTACATAATAAATTTACTTTCTTAGCATATGTTTCCCTGGCATCAAAGCTCAGTATCCACAACTAAGCAATGTGCTCTTCTTCTTATTTGCTTGCACATATAAAGCACATGCACCACAGTGAGAAGAATGGTGAATGAACTACTAGAATAAACTGATGATTTAATTTTTCCCTGTGGTTATTGTAGCACTTCATAGCTATAATATAAATAATATGACTTTGATTTTAAAAAAATCATACCAAATATCTGTACAAGGACTGCAGAATAGTTATCATAATTTATATTAAATTACTTTGAAGTAGTAAGACTTTTTTCCTGTTTATAATGTTACATTGAATTGGTAGGCTCCTTTCAGTAAGAGATTTCTACTCAACATGAATTAATTTGAAATTAACCGCCGTAGTGCAAAACCAAACCAGAATCTCCAGTCCAACACCTTATGGCATTGTCCTTTGAGACCTACTAATTCAACTGTCAATAGTAACAGATGAAAGTCTACTAATAAATTCTAGGACTTTGGATTTTTCAAGCCATATTATATATTTATTTGATTAAGTCCTTAAGTAATTTACAGTTAGAGAAACAGAAAAAAAAAGGTTAATATAATTGATGCAATTGATGCTGAATTGTTTAGTATAATTTCTGACTATGTGGAATGCTTAAAAACCTCCAAAGTAACTATGGAACATTCATAATAGACAAACTTCAATGTAAAGACCTGAAAACTCAGGAAATATTTTAAAATACTGAAAAGGTAGCCTTCATTCATGTGTTACTTTGGTATTTAGGTTTTGTGTGTTACAATGAAAGAACAAAGCAGTGAATCCAACAATTACATTTTGGACCTTTAATCTGCATTAAATGGAAGGAAAAGCAAGCAGAAAAGGTGAGTTAACCCGAATTAATAACTGGCAAGATGAATAGCATCAGCTGTACAGGACTGCCACTTCATAGCATTCCACAGGTAACATCTGTGGCTGAAAAGGAAAGGAAAGATGGTTGGTTAAGGAAAGGAACCAGTTATCTTGCTTTTGAAGAGTTACAGGTTTATTCTGGCAGTGCAACACAATGTATGTCAGAGAAAATGTGGTTTAACTCATTTTACCCCATACTTCATAGGGCTCAGGATGTAAGTAGAGATGTATGTTAATTCAAGTTGACTAAGTGTAATCTTTATATCAAAATGAAAGAGTTATATGCTGGATTATGCTTATGCTGTAAGAGTGTAGATAACTGCAGTAAAGGAATTCAGCCAATCCTGCCCCTGACCTAGAACAGGAAGCCTTCCATCACCTGAATGTACAAAACTAACAGCATCTCCTTAACCTGGACAGAAAGGAGGAAACTACAAAAATACTTTCAAAGACACTACTGAAGTATCCATCTCAAGAACTACCCTTTTAAAGATTCTTTTCCTAACCAAGGCTTAGATAGGTAATCAGTTTTCCAGCTCAAATTAATTCAAGAGTAGGTTCACAACTGCATTTATAGCTCCTTGGTCTGTCAGAGAGAATGTATCTTTATTCCTCCTGCTATGCAGAAACTTTTCTAGTGAGAGAAGGAAAAAGAGATCTGAAATTGAATCAGGTTCTGGCAAGACCATGCAAAATGAGTCATAAATACGTACTTTGGCTAATGTTTCCCTACAGATCTTAATTAAACCCCAGAAAACCAAAAATCAGTAAATCAGCACTGGTGTAAGTTACAGACCAGTAACACAATATATGCGAAGTGAAAAAAATTGCACTAGATTATATATACTCTGACTGCCTTGGAACTGACAGCTTGGAACATAATGGAAAAAAAATCTTGGAACAAATTTGAAGAGGAAAGGGAGAGCCATCCTGCTCTGCAAGAAGCAAAGAGGGGGCACAGGGCTGAAGCTGCCCCAGAACAAGTATATTGGGAAACAAGATACATTGAAGAGGGGGGGCAGGGGGGAACTACCAAAAAAGAAAAAGAAACCTAAAATTATTGTGTGGGAAGAGACCTGACCTTAAAAAAAAAATTCTACCTAACAGCTTCAAATTCACACTCTTCAAACTCTTCCTTTTTTACTGGAGCAGAAAGCCACATTAAAGAAGCACCTATCTGGCTAACACGAGGAGAAGAAAATATGGATCCTTTTCCATTCAAAGTGATATTAATTAAGATTTAAGCCAAAGTGTGGTAATAAGGAAAGAAAACAGACGAGGTAAAATGGAAAGAAAAAAAGGAAAGGTTTCTTCAGAGACTGCCAAGATTATTTTAGTAAAGACTTGCATCTTTCCCTGTCTCACGGGAAGCAATCAAAAACCTGAAAAGAAATTCCATGTAGTCAGATTCCATGGAACTTAACATTTTATGGAGCAGACTAATAAAGAAAATTTCTCCTTGCTCTTGCTTTTTGATAAGCACACTCATTATCTAGCAGTAGTTACCACAGCAGCAGAGCTATGTCAGACATACAGGACTAGAGTATAGTGCATTTTATGACTAAAATCAGTGAAAGTTCTCATTATAAAAACATTAATAGAAAGCCAGTACCAGACATCAAAAACATACACAGGCAATGTGGTGAACATAAAAACCTACTTAATTCTCTTGTGACAGCCCTTGACAAAAGCAATGATAACCACACAAAGTATCCATTGCTGTAATGTATAAGTATCTTTTACAGAAAAATACTTACATATATCTGGATCTTTACTTTTCTTTGTTTTGTTACTAAGACTTATCTCAAATCTATTAATATCAGATGAAAGATCACTAGGAGAAAAGAGAGAGAGACTCAGTTAATACTTTACGTGGCTGGCATTTAAGCTTCTAATTTCATTTCAATCCCAAGTTATCATTATCAGTGACTTATATAAGCAAAGATAGGTGCCTACAGAAAATTCTGCCCATGCAGAATTTGTCTGAAAGGTTGCTGCTGTATAAGCACATATATAGTATTTTTTAAAATACTGTAAAACTATAAACAAGTGTTAAGAATCTTAAATCCAACACAAATTGAAAGTGAAATTCACAAATTCAAGATAATTAAAACTTACTCAAAGACAAATTCTTCAGACCACACAGGGTTCTGTCCTTCCCTGATGTGTGTTTTTGCTACCTGGACACTGTTCAGGTAGATGTTACAATATGGATTTGTAAAATGCTTTACTGGGAGTGTATGAGCTTCTTCTACATGCAAAATGAGACTGCTGACCTGAAAAAAAAATAAACTATTTATTTTTTTGTTGCTAAAATACAAAGCCCATTAATGAATTATTTTAATCCTCTATGCAGAGGCTTAATGTGAATACTGAATACCAAACTCCTTATTAGAACAGTAAAGACCAAATGTATTGGAACATTTTAAGCACAAGGAACAAAGTAAGAGTAACTCAAATAACTAGTGAAAACAAATATCCAGACCCATGTTTTTAAGGCATCTTGGAGTTTTATTTTAAAATCATTTTTGAGGCATTAGGATTTGCAAATAACAACTTTTCAGACACAGAAAATTTTACTGAAATGGAAGACTGGCACTTTGAGTAAGAACCATGAACAATTCCAAATACAGTGGTGTATTGTTTGGTGCTTTCCCAACAGAAATTCTCTTGTGCAACACATTACATTGTATTCTTCTAGGCAGATAAACACTGTCTTTGCTTTTTGAAGAATTCCCTTTTTGTTTGGCTTTTGCACCCTGAAGCTCCCAACTGCACCTGTCACTTTATCTGTAAATTCACCTAATTTAGTTCACTTATTTAGAAGTATCCAAATTTCTTTAATGTTCACAACCAAACAGTTGTGGTTTATTACTTTTTATTCCATTCTCTACTGCCTGTAACAAGTAACTACATTCAATGTTCCTAAGACTAAATCATATCAGATATTCTTAAAGTATTTCCCTGTTATTCTCCAATCATTACAGACATAGCTATTTAAGACTGATTGCCCTCTCTCTCTGAAGAAATTCTGCCATGTATGGTACTTTCAAGAGACCAAGAGAAATTAAGACACAAGGTTGGCTCAGCATGTATTTGTTACATGAGTATCATTAGTTAAATAACATGTATTTACATGTAACTAAAATGTAAATAATGGGTATTTTATGTATGTGTAATATTAATTTTTTTCACATTTTTTGTTGACAAGTCGTATGAATTTTTTAAATTTCCCATGTGAGGCATATTCGAAAAACTGCTGACTTCTTTAGACTTTTATTTAGGATTTGCTACTGTTGAAAGGAAAAATTCTGACTTATTAATATCATTTTGCACAGAGGAGGCAAAATACTCCTCCACATGCACCTCCAACCCCACAATATCAGCTTCACCTGACGCAGACGTTTATTTGACGCTCCTGGACTGGTTTTTCTTAAACTGCAAAACACCTGCAGAGCTTTCATCCAGTCCTAAGAGAGAAGGATGCAGAAGAATGTAATGAAACCAAGTCAGATACAGCTTCTTGCAGTGGAACAGACATATCTGTAAAAAGTATCTGAATTTTCCCTTTAGCTTGGCAAAACCTAAGTTTTCTGTAATTCCACAGTATGAAAGTCTGAATATTAAAGCAAATTTATTATCATTACTAAGCAAAACCTCATAAATAATTTGGAAATCTGAACCATTTTCTCTTTCAGTATTATCAAGCATTACTAATGGTTATACAGTGTGACCTTTGCCAATTTTCCAGTGTAGTGATACTACAAGAAATTGCAAATTGTATATAAAATTAAGAAAAAGTTGTTTGCTTCTGAGAAAATTGCATTTAACAAGCCAAACTGGTCTGATTATTCTCTCCAGTAGTCCCATATGGCAGTCATAACACTGTATACTTCAAACAAAGACTGAACAATTAACAGAGAAATAGAGAGCATATATCCAACATTCTCTAGTTTGTCTTCAGAAGGTGGAAGACACATTATAGCCTCATTCACTAGTTACTGTCTCCCAACCACTAAATCCTGTACATTTCTTGCAAAGCACAAAATTTAGGTTTTGACCAACAGTCTTCTCTTCAGTCAGTATCTCAAAGATCTGCTCTCTATTCTCAAAGTACAGTTTTTAACAATGTCATTAAAACCCCCACAACACTGCTTCACTCATTCTTCACAGCATCTTCCACATCTTAAAAATACAGAAATATGTACTGCATCTATTCTCAGTTTTGTGAGTTAGGCTTCAGCTTTCAAATCCTTCCAAGGAAAAAGCTTTCAGCTACACCCCACCAAGTTTCTATTTTTCTATGAAATGATAGAAAGTAAAGAAAGCTGAGTTTTCTCAGCTTTGTAAACTCTTTGTAAACTTTTCTGGGCCAAAGCCATATTGTAAAGAAATCTGAAACAACAGCGTTCTGTATAAACACAGTGAACAGCTTGTTAAGCAGTTTCAAAACCAAATTAAACCAAATGTTCAGGAAACAAAACAGGACATTCTAGACATTCTATCTTCTACACATTCTTAATTATTTTACTTTTTAGAAAACAAAAGATTTTACAGATATGACAAAAATTAAGGAACATGGAATTTAATTTATATATTCTCAATTATGATACAGAATACTGCTTCTCAAAGTCAATACACTGACAGTTGTATGATGAATTTGACTACATAATTCTTATGTCATCTCTCCAAATTTAACAATTTGAATTAATGATTTTTAATAATTGGCATTAATTTAAAAAGAAAATCTGTGCTTTCCTTTATATACAGAACACAAAAAATACTATATAGACTTCATGCTCTGGTGAATACAGTCTGTTATGAGTGCTCTAAAAAGCTTTCATGCCATTCAAAATAACATCAAACGCGAAGCTTAACTTCTAATGCAATGGATACCTCAGAGCTGTGAACTTGCAGAGCTTAAAACTTAAACAAGAACACTCTGTCATTTTAGATACAATCTACTGGTAAAATCATTTCTCCGAAGTAAGCTTCTATCCCACAATTCTTAATCAGTGAACATAACTGTTAAGAGAGCTAGTAACTAAAGATACCATATAAACCCAGAAAATCTTACACTGTGCACCACCTGGGCCAAAGACTATGCATGACTACCAGTTTATATACACAGCAAACAACTGGAAAAGACAGTTCTATGCACTTTGTTCACACACACATGCATTAGCATTTTATTTATTTCACTCTGAAGTAAAACTCTAACTTACTGTGCTGTGTTTTATAGCATGGAAAAGACCTGGAGAGTAAATTTTTTCTTCTGAATTGAACTATGTCAAAAAACATAGAAACAGAAAGTAATGGAAGTTCTGCGCATGGGGCCTGACTGGAATTTGTCAAAACTAAAACCCTGAAGAACAGGTAATACAGGTGCTGGATTTTCAGCACCAACCTTCCCCCTCAGAGATCTGCTACCAGTTCATTTTAACACCTACTATGTAACCACTAAATATTTGTGATATATTTGCTTCCTGCTTCAGAAGGGCAACATCACTGAACAATACAAGATTTAAAGTTACTTTTTTTACACTTAGCAAACAAAAGGTCTCACCTGTGCTTGTTCTGGAGTTTCGCCTGCAAAGTAAAAGATGTAATGCTCTTCACTAAAGTGCTGAACTACTATCTGAAAACAGTTTGGCCTTAAAAATAATAAAAAAAAACAACAAAAATTAAGTTTAATTAATCTTCACATATTAACAGACACCTTCACTTAATCTGTGCCAAAACAAAGTTTACACTGAAGTAAGAGATTTCTCCTGTTTGTCTGTAAGGTGCATTGAATAACTGCATCAATGTTCGTTCATCTACATGTTACCATCACAAATGGAAAGAGAAAGACTTCCAACAAGATTTATCAGATCTTCAAAAACTGCATTTTGGTTTTGATTGTATTGTGTCATTTTAAGAAAATTACAGTACATGCAACCTGCTTCAGAACATTGACAAGTTTTTAGAATGGTGTGTACTGAACAGGCATGTATGCTGGCTTACAGTTAAGGCAAAAAAACAGCCATCTCAAAACACCTGTCAACTCTCTATTCCTAGAGAGTTTAAAAGCAGTGGAAGTTCAGCATTTTTTCACAACCAGTTAATCATACATAAAGGATTTTTCTTTCAAAAAACAGTATTAACCTAAGGAATCCCCTATATGAGTGTGTCCCACAGCTCTCAGGACCAGTAAGATGTGTACTAGATCATACACAAAACACTTGAGTGTATGTGACACAAACCTCTACAACCTTAAATGTTGCAGAAGTACAGCCGTCACTGTACTTCTGAGGAAAGGGCAGAGACAGTTTTTTATGAGCTATTTAAAGTGCAGGAGGAACTCTGTCTCAACTGCAGTTCCTCACTAACAGTTTCCTAGCTGCCGCCACCATGCATGTCCTCCTACACACCTGCAAGTACCACCTAGCACCCAACTTTGCTCCAACCCACAATACAGGGTTTCTTAAAATCTGTTTAAGAGAAAGAAACAGAATGTTTATTGATTACAATATATACCAAAGTTTCATGCTTCATTGTCAACTACATAGGGAACATTTCAGCATTTTGTAAAATAATCTTTATCTGTATCTGTGCTCCTCATTCCAGTAGACAGATGTTGGAGTCTTTTCCAAAATTATTATAAAGATTTAAAAACCCACAAACAGACAGAGCAAAGCATCAGTCTTTGTAGATCAAGAAATGGCACTAATGTTAAACATTTGTCTCTAGTTTTTTCACAAAGTAACTAGAAGTGTCTACATATATTTTTTTAATAAATATTAAGATCTGTAGGACAGCCAGAATTTCTAACTTCTTTCACTTATTATATGAGTAAATATAGTTATTTCTTCTATAAAATTCTATAAAATACAGACCAGTGGAGTTGTTTTTGTAACTACCAATGAAAACATACATAAATGCTCTTCTTAATTTCTAGTGATATCTAAAAGACTTCCGATTCTCAACTTTCTTGCTGATAATCACATCCCCTGTGGTCAGCATATTTTGAATATCAAAATATTACAGTGAGTAAGATTTCCTGTGTAAGTAACTCTGAGTATAGTAATTGTGCAAAAACAATCTTTGAGGATGTTTACTTATATGAACTAGTATAATACAAACAAAGTATTTGTTTTTAAACAGAAAAGAACCTACAGACTTCTAACCAAGTTAACTTTTAAATACCTACCAAAATAATGTAGAACTTCTAGAATTTACAAAAATTCTTTATCTTATCAACTCTTGGTGCAATACGATTAAAAAAACCCCAATGTCCTACCTGCCAAATAAACTGTCATGTACTCCATAGACAGAACACACACTAAGGTCTATTAGTCCTTTGGGTTTTGTGGCTCGTTTTTCACTTTCAAAATAAATAAGCTGGGCATCATTTCCCTCTAATATAAAGTACAAGTTTTTCCATCTCTTTCCTTTACCTGCACAAGAATCAAGCAAATAGTTATAATACTGTCTAAAACAACATGTAAATTTTGTAAATTAAGAAAACAGAAGAGGGCAGTAAAGCTTCTGTCAAATTCTAAAGAGAAGAACAATGTACAGATAATCACACTTGAGTTATAACAACAGTATACGCATTCCGTTTTATACAACATGTGACTAAAACCAGATCCTCTTCACAGATGCAGGTAGAGTTGCAAAAGATTCTTCAAACATCCTCAGTGCTTTCAACACCATTATGAAAGTGCATATGAGATGCCCCAACAATGAGGTCCTCTCAGTGTTATGCCTGTATCTATACAGATTGCAAATAGCGACAATGTGGACCCCATTCATTAGATTTTTTTTTAAGAAATGGACTCTCGACATTAGAAAGTTGCTCTTAAACTCTGACCATTGATTGCATTACAATACCTTAAAACATACAGCTGAAGAACAGAAATGGAAATATTTCATACCAAACTTAAATCAGAATCAACCTGCAAGCACAACCATATGTAAGAATTTGGCTGGTTCCACTTGCTGCAGAGAAAGGTTCTTTGAATTACAGTGGATTAGGAGCATTCTGCAGCAAATTAATGCTTAAATCAGAGTACCATTTAGAAAAAACTTTCAGCCTTTACTTCACACTTCAATCATCATAAATCCACTGGGGCCTCAATAAACCTAGCAGCAAAATTGTTTTCAAAATACAAATGTAACATTCATTTATTATACTATGACTCCTAGGTGGAAGAGTGATTTTATTGCATTTAGTCCATATACACTATGTGCGTCCTTCTACAAGACAGTACTCTAATTTGCCTCTTTTAGCCTAATTTTTCCAAGTCATTCCCATTTCATTCCTTATTCCATGGCATCTCTCTACACCTCTCAAAATAAACCTTCTCAACAAGTGAGATTCTTCTTATTCTGTTCAGAAGGTATAGTTTGGGGTGTTTTGGGGTTTTTTAATGTCTCTTGTATTAGGCTATATGTAAACTCATACCTTCTTTCTTGCATTTGGTCACTATCCACATTACCACCTTTAACTTATCCTTCTTGTCATTTGCAGAAATCTTGTTATTGATACCGTTTTTCTGCGTCCATTAATGCTGATTTTTCCAAAAAGTAGAAATATAACACTCGGCAAGGGGACCAACTTCCTCAAAACTTCAAAGATTTGTTCAATGGATATTCTTCAGGGTAATACTGAAGGTTACACTGAAATAAGTCAAGCTGTCAGCTTTTAATGTGCTTATTGTATGCTATACTGTGTCAGCGTTAGCACCCTAAAAAATCACTATATCCTTTGTATGGCAGACTGTGCATATTAAATTTAAGGTTGAAAACATACAACCTGACTTGGAATAACAAAATTAAACCAGCTGTTCTCTGCAGTGAATGTAGAGATTTACAATATTCTAACTCTCTCAAATCTCTATCAGTTAGAACTTAGTGAGTTCAATATTAAATACAAGCACTTTATGAAAAATATATTTCATTTCATGATTTTGAATGCTACCTTTGACAAGGATGCCTACTTTTTGTGCTGTGCTGATTTTTTCAGAACTGCCAACCTAAATTTTCACACTGCATGTAATTTCATGTATCACATTGTTCTATTCACCTACTACTTAAGGAAAGAGATCTTTCACACTCCTTACACACTTTCTAGAACCTTTTGCCCACTTCAATTTTGCTCTTTGTAGTACCACTAAATTCATTAAACTCAGATAGAAGGTGCTGATCTCTGCCCTCTAGTGACCAACAATAGGGCACAAGGAAATGGAACAAAGTTGATGCAGGGAAATTTCAGATTAGACTTCAGGAAAAAGTTCTTCACTGAGGAGATGGCTGGTCCTTAGAAAAGGGTATGCAGGAAATGCTCACAGCCTGTCAGGGTTTAAGGAGTGTCCAGATAATGCTCTTAGTCATGTGGTTTAGTTTTCAGTGGACCTGCACATGATCTTTATGACTCCCATCCAATTTAAGATACTGCATGATTCTATGATCCTTATCTGCTTTTTCCCTTCCTTTAAAGAAATAATAGAGGCAAACATAACTCACTTTTTTTCAGAAGATAACCTTTTTTGACAATATTTTTATAAAAAGCATCCTTTGTTTTCCGACGAATTGTATTGTAGATTTCTTTTCCATCCACTGTATCATTAAGCACTTGTTCTTGGTGCTAGAAAACATGTCAGAAAAACATACTTTAAGCTCAGAAATTGCCAACTATGAAGTTGCAATCAGTATCATCTTACTGAAGGCTACCTAACTCATTACTATTGTTCTCTCATGCATTTTACTAAAGCATTCATTTTTCATACAATACACATGCTAGAAATGTACTATAACTCTTTCCATACTTCCCAAACTGAAAGAAAATAGGGGTTTTCAATACAGACAATCACAGTAAAACATGTTTTTTGTTTCTACATGTGATTTCACTGTGTTAAAATTAATGCCAGTCTTTGAAGATTTATCTAGCTTCTAACTGTCTTCTACCAAAGCTCACAGGCCTGACAAACTCTGAAGCAACAAAAATGGTGCAGATCATAATTAAAACCAACTCAGAGTGGCACAGTCCCCCATTAATCTCTTTAGAACTCACATGTTGTAACAGAGCAGAATTCAGGACAAGAGAAGAAAGGAAGAAACAGGAAATCAAAAAAAGATAAATTCACACAATAAATGGTAGTATCTAGAAATGCAAGTAATAAATATGACTGAGCGAGGTCTGACCTTACTAAGTAAGCTGATGAACCAAAGTTCTTTAGCCATAAAAAAAACCAAGAAAAGCAAGACTATAAAGTAGTAAGGACATCACTGAGATGAAAAGAGATATATGAACTGGTTATTACATAATATTCTACTTTTCTTCCTGTGCATATATCTGTAAGAATTATGATTTTGATCAAAACAACAATATCAAGATGAAAAATAATTTGGTAATACTAATAGGAATTACAAGGCCTACAAAGGAAACTATATCCATATGTTATGAAATGATAACATAACATGATTATCTATCAAGATAATGTCTTCAACATAAGTGCACAAGGAGTAGTGCATTAAAGAAGACATCTAATGGCAAATACTTTTAAGTAAACAGCATATCAGACACAGGAATTCCACCAGACTGACTTTAAAATGACGCAAAACTTTTGAATTCTTTTTCCCCCTCAAAAACACAGAGCATGGTGTTACATGGAAGGGAGGTGAAGCTGAACATTAACTGCACCACTGAGCACTAAATTTTCAAATAAAGTCACAAGTGCATCTGGCTAGGTTAAAAGAATCTGAAGTACTCTCACACGGAAAATGAGTCAATAAAGAGTTTATTAATACAGAAACTGTAAGTTTCACATATGTGAAAAGCTAAAATGAAGACTTATTGCCATTATTAAGAGGAAAAATGAAGAAAGTTAGTAATTAAATTTTCCAAGGAGCAGTCTCAGAATTCTTATTTGCTTTCTGACCCAAGCACATTACTAAGCACAAGTTAACAGCAGGAAAGAATGGGGAAGCACCAAGGACACAACACAATTAGCAGTATAGGAAAGATTGCAATAACAAGGAATGCATCTCTTAGTGAAACACAGCAGTTACACCTGTTGATATTTACAGAAAATGAGATGTGAACAGCTGAGTCATTCATTGGAGGACTGGGCTGTGAACTGTTGGCTATTCTAACATACTGGTCCCACAAGGATGGACTTAACTTCTGTCATGACAGCCCCTAAGGTGCTGTGTTTTGGTTTTGTGACTGTAATGGTATTGGTAACATACCAGCGTTCTGGCTTTTGTTGATCAGTACCTGCATAGCCTCAAGACTTTCTCCATTTCCCTCTCTGCCCCCTTGCTCAGTAAGATGGCTTGCTGGACAATATGCTGGGAACAGAGACAGCCAGGACAGACGACGCCAATTTATTAGAGGGATATTCCCTGTCATGTAACATCATGATCAGCAATAAGCGTGTGGGCATACGGAGGTCTCAGAGAGCATCTGGGCATTAGTCTACTTGTGAGAGGTGCTGAGTGTTGCCTTTGTATCACCTTTTCTTTTGTTTATAAAACAGTATTTATCTTAACCCAGGAGTTTTTTTGCTTTTGCCCCATTCCACAAGAATAGAGAATGAGCAAACAAAGGTGCAGGTCCTTAGCAGCTCACTAGGGTCAACACACCACAGAAAATTACATGTATATTCGTTAAGTGCTTTCCAGAGGGAAAGAGAATTATGCATAACATGGTACTACTCTAAATTGTTCTGGTACATGTTCAAGAAAGCTGAGTTTACACCAAAACTGGTAGCAGCAAGACAACTATGAAAACATTACAAAGAGACAGGATCAGCTTCTGTGTGCTTAGCTTGGTGAACAAAAGAAATGCTCTCATATTAATAAAAAAGATGCCACAAAGGGGTATGAATTGACTACAACTCTCTTTAGGGAGGACAGGAAGAGCAAATTTCTGATTTCCACTGGAACAGGAAAACTTGGGAACAGAGAAAGAAAAGAATAGGTACGTAAATTTTACAACTAGTTATAAGCTCATGAAAAGGTAATGATGTAGTATGCTTATTACTGGTGATCTCTTAGAATCAATTTCTGCTATGGGGCAAGTGCGCTGCAAAACAAGTGCTGCAGTCCCAGCCCTGCAATCACTCCTGAAGCTTTTTGGTGTGTATAGGTTTCCTGTGACAGGAAAAAAACCCCAGACACAGAAGAGAGGGCAGACTGGCTCCCCTTAATAGGGGACTAAATCAAAGCATGAGCCAAGGAACTAGGGGTGCAGAGTAGAGGTCAAACACGTCACAGCATAAACAGAACTTACCACGCTGTCTGTTGACTACAACGCAGTCTTCAGTAAGTGTATGTAATTGAGGATAAAACAAAAGAAACAGATGAGAGGAAAACATTGAAACTGTTGATGACTGACTACTGGAGATGATGCTGTTTAACTACCACTGGTATCTCTGCTGTAATTTAGTTCATAAATTGATTTGATAGTGATTCAGTCTGTGACTTCAACATCAAAAGCTCAGAGATTAAATCCTACCTGCATTGGAACAGGATCTTTTAAGTAATATCCTTCAACAATCTGTTCTTTTCTGTAGTGCTCAATGATGTCAGCAATACTGTTCCAATAAGAAAAAGAATATTGAAATGTTAAACACATTAATTTTTCTACTGTTTGAGAATCTGCTTTTCTGTAAAAACAAAAAATGTTCCCTCAAAGTTTTAATAAAACTAAGTGTTAATCATCATAATCTTATTTGAAAGGAATGAGGGTTTACTAATATACTGAAGTCAAGAAAGTTCACAAAACTGTATTCAGAATGTATTAACCTAAACTCTGCAAAATATTTTAATGACTTGCTTAAAATGTCAAATTAAGACACTGCACTTTCCACATTCAGGTAGTACATGTGCATTACCTGCTTTCCAACCAAGCTGAAAAATTGCTATTTCATTGGCAATAATTTTCCAAGTCCCAGAGTAATTAGCTAAGTGGAATGGGACATATTCTGAGTGAAGTGCAATCCCCTTCTAGAAGAACAGGAATAGAAAACAGAAAAGGTTGGTAACACGGCTTATACAGATTATGACTGGACATCACTGAGCTATTCTCTTAAATACTCATGTCAGTAGCACTCCTCTACAGGGATGCACTCATTCTAGTCATCAGATTCAGACTGCAATCGCCTTTGGAAGGCTCAGGAGAGAAGGAGTGACAGATACAAGCTGAAATTCAACGCATTTAAGTTGCTCTAATTTATTTTCATACTACTGAAATTTACACTGTAATAAAGAACAGCAACAGGGACATCAACAGAAATTAATCATTTACATGCAAATATCCATCTAGAAAAAGAGCTAAGTAATTAAATAGATAAAAATATACTCAGTGTGACTTATCAGTTCATGCATACTCAGCTGTGTGTGCAAAGATACAAATAAGGCATGTGTGCAATGCAGGAACAATAGCTAATACTGTAAAAAAATCTCAAAAACTTCTAAATAAAGTTATATCAAGATATCTTGGTTGGTTTTTCTATTTTATTCTGAAGCTATGAACTAGGCAAACTTGATAAAATTACCTTCCCACGAGCACATTTATTTTTCAGATATGTAAAATGAGGTTAATGTTTCTTTCAGTTTTAATGAAATCAACTAGTTAATTTCAATTTTTACTGAGATGCTGTCTGTATATGCTGTTTTCTACATAAGAATTTCAACTGTGTCACAGTACAAAAAACAATGACTCAGTCATTACATTTCACAGGTTGAATAGCTACTACCAACATTTTCTAATTGGTCAAACAGCATTATATGAATTTTCTCACTCATCAAATTAGGAATACCTTGACCTTCAATGCAGCATCTACTTCTTTGATTAAAAATGCCATTAGGAGTTCCTCAATGTAAGGAGCAGGTGCCTGGAAAAATTCTGCAATTTTGTAATACGGGCTGAAGAACAAAGTCAGTTGTATTTAAAAACTCTTTCTGGAGTTAGAGTAACATTTAGACTAGGACTCCAAGCTTGACGGAGCACCTAAGGGCTGCATTCTTCATTGTATGTTTGAACTTCCAGCAAATTTACCAACCTTATACACACAGAAATTTGAACTGAATATCACCTTAAGAGTATAGTGGTAATTCTCCCAAACATACAACAAAAACAAAGATTTTCTTTGACACTGAGGATGACCCCGGAAAACTACATACCAAAATACTAAAAGAAATTCTTAAAGCACTTTGTCATAATTTATTGCTGCTTAACTTTAAAATCTTGTTTTCTGCTCGGCTGCATAGAATCTCTTTCAGACAAATATAATCTATACACCAAGTGAATCCAGCACTGTATTATAAAGTAATCTGAAGCAATAACAAGATAGTATCTTTCTTAAAGTGTACTATTTATGGCTACAAACCCATTTGAGACTAATAAGAGTTCCACTAACTTGATGATTAATTTGACATCACCAAGGGTGGGGGGCTCCTGGCCTATCATCCTCATCCTAAGCCATGCAACTACAAATCGGCATTTACTTTCGTGAAAGGCTGACCCTGCTGCTAGCCTAGTTTTTCAGTAAGGATGGCTGGAGGCCAGACTGATTAATGAAGAAGGTATTCAAGCAGCCTGGGTGTGAAATGGGCATAGGTTCATCAGGATCCAATTATTTAGCCTCACAGCATCATGTGAGTGAAGTCATATGAAAAAGTTCACTGAACTTAATGAGGAGACCTTGACATTTTCTCAGACACAGCTGCTAAACCTCTACCCAATCAGAAGTGACAGAAACTCTCTATTGGGGTAAGAATGCCCTTGTTCTAGGTGAGCAGGACAGGAAAAATGCTGATTTTTTTAAGGCAGGCAATGACCTCTTTTTAAGGAGGAAGGTGAGTTTTCACTACTCAAAATTCTTCCAGATACAACAACTCTAAAAAAATACTATGAAAGATGGAGGTGTACTGATAGTTTCTCCCATAAAAGGGGAAAGACCTCATTATTTTCTCTTTCTGTTTTGTACAAATTACTATTTTTTTGCACCAATGGCAAAAGAAATGCATCTTAAGTTTGTTCACTCTAAATGAACTGATCAATATTTCTGCTCCAAGTACCATGCACATATTTCAATGTAATTTAGTAATTTTTTCAACAACGAAGGCATTTATCCCCTTCCTTGTAAATACCCATTTCTATTATTTGAAAACTCTATTGATTGTCTCAGATAAAATTAGCATTTTTATTTTCCCCTTTTCAAATAGACAAGAATGCATGTAGAAGCTTCCAAGCTGCTTCAAATAGAGTAATCTCTTAATTACAGATACACAATTTATGGATCCACATGATCCATTCAAACTACAATTTACAGAGTGAAGCAACTGTTTGGCAGAACAAGCACAAATACTTCAAGAGAAACAAGTTACACTTATGTTATTTAAGCTGCAAGATTCTGCTCAGTTAGAAGTAACGACTATGGAAATTAGAGAAAATATTTAGTATAAAGGAAACTACAGTCTTAAAATCATAGTAGTAAATAATTATCAGGAGCAAGTTATGCAAGCACAAAATATGCACAATTCATTTTGCCACAAGAACTCACCTATTATAATATCTGCCTCCCATCATAAATTGATTGTTTGATGTTGGACATATTTTAAAACGCTGAATATTTTCACTGGTCCGGAAATAAAGTGAATAATCACCAGGAGTATTATCTGAAGGCCTCACAAGAAAACTGCACACCTGACCAACTGAAAAGACATCATAACAGTGTTATTTTTCTTAGTGATATATGTAAAACCTTACAAAATCTATTTCTACATTAACTAGAAAGAACTGCACACCTGAAGAGATACAAACCCTATAAAGGTAAATTCCAGTAGTTCTTCTCAAACTAGAAGAACTAGTACTAAACCACCAGAATTAATGAAAAATGGTTCCACTGTAGCCTGCAACCTAGCCATATCTTTGCTATCTCTTTAAAACATCATACAAAAAACAGTGTGGTAACATTTTCAAATCTCTGTGCCAATATTTAAAGTAGGGTATTAAACAATATGAGTCAGAAGTACTGTTTTCAACTAAAGAAATACTTGCTTTATGAAAGTGAAATAATTGATTCCACATAAAACAATTTAAAAATTAATTAAATAAAAAGATTTTAGATTAACTTTACTTGAGAACATACTCAGTACTGATAGCCATGAAAGTTTTCATCCAATGTAGTATTCTACTGAGGTAGCACCCAGAGGGATTGGAGAATCTAACACACTCATTTATGTTTAGACATAGAAGGAAGTTTTGCCATAGTTTAATATTAACAGGATCGCTTTGTGCCATTTCACTATCACTGTATTTCACATCAGAACTACACATACCTGTCATCAGCAAATTGTAAGCTTCTTGTTTGGAGATCTTCCCATGGAACCATCTTAACAAAGATGAAGAGAAAAATTAGAAGGCAAGACTACCAGCTCTCTTTTTTGGTTATGCTGACATCCAAGGCTCTGGCACCTATGAATTAATCTTTATTTAAAAAGATCCAATATATATGGATGAGACAATCAATGTCCATGCTACTTAATGATTCTCTCCTCCCAACAACATGAAAGACTAACACTAATAGGTATATAAATAATTACTTCAATAAAACACTTGGAGCTGATGTTCAAATACAAGTGAGTTTAGAGATTGATATGAATTGTCCAAAAAGTAGGTAATTTGATAGGCATTATTTAAAGTCATACAGCAATGTACTAGCATAATGAAATCTGAAGCTCAAACAAGAAGTTATACACAGAAAACCTCAAACTCAAATTTGCCAAAGCTGTGGAAAAAAAACCTAGCTTTGTTAGATTAATGAATATAAACTGCTTTGATCTCACACCTTGTACTTTCCCAGAGTCTTGTGTCAGAGCAGCACCCCACAAAAGTTCACAGCCTCTGCCTAGTTTTGGCATGATACTTACCACTATTCAGAAAAGTTGACATACTACAACTTAATAATATGTATTTAAAGGAAAGCTAAAGATACGGTGCTTTTATAAGAAAAGATCCGAATTTCTGGCTTTCTTTATATACTATCTTCAGATATTAATATG
Source organism: Diglossa brunneiventris (assembly GCA_019023105.1). Taxonomy (NCBI): domain Eukaryota; kingdom Metazoa; phylum Chordata; class Aves; order Passeriformes; family Thraupidae; genus Diglossa; species Diglossa brunneiventris. The sequence continues at coordinate 27,939,106 of CM032382.1, forward strand.
GGTTCCTCTGAAAGGTAAACAACAGCTGAAAGACAGAATCAAAGCTCCACACATCCCCTACAAGCTACTTTCCAAATATGAAATTTTCACATTTGAAGACATCCATACTGCCAAACTGACTAGCAGAACTCAATAAACCAAACAGACCACTGAAATGCCTCCTTCTGCCACCAGCCTCTTGGAAAGTGGGAAACAGCAAAAAAACAGCAAGCACAAATATGACAAACAAATAAGGACATCAGAAAAGTCATCAAGGCACTACATATTTTTCACAACTATCTGCCACTCATCTTCACTTTGTGAATGTAATCTATTATCAGACTGACATATCAACACACTACTGATTCTAAGTTGAATTTTCAAAAATTTTTAAAGTATTTAAGTAAATAGAAGGAAACTTACAGTCCTGTGACTTTTTCTTCAAACTTTAAGCATTATAAGAATCACAGAATTGTACAGAACACAGAATCCTTTGCATTGGAAAATACCATTGATCATCACATCCAATCCTTAACACAGCACTGCCATAGCCATCACCAAACCAATGTCACCGAGTGCCACACCTACACACCTCCTAAATCCCTCCAGAGATGGTAATTCTACCAAAAAGTCCATACAGGACTTTTTCCCATTAATTATCCCTGCATCTGCAGCAGCTAGTATATAAAGAAGTCTTGAGATTAAAGAATAAATCTCTTTGGTCACTTTCTCAAAAACTTAGAAATCTTACAGTGGAACTTGACAAACAGTTATGATTGCTTTCAAACAACAAAACAAAAATCCTTACATTTTGCCTTCATGGGGGTCTTCTTCTCTTCCCTATGAGAAAATTAACATATCAAGTGAATGACAACAGTACAACTCAATTAAAAAAAAAAAAGTCATAAGTCAAGACCTTCTGTAGAAAAAAAATTACCTTTAGATATCTGAGGAATCTTTTACCTAAAAGACTTGCTGCAGCTCTATGAAAAGCTTTCCTCTTCATTCATTAGGTGAAAATTCAGCAAAAATGTTATTTCTGATGATTACTTCATTTATGATCCAAGTCCTTTAGAGGTGGTAACTTTTTAGAAAGTTTCAACTTTCTCAGCCTTCCTAACGCTAAATTACCACTGACCTATCAGTCTACAGATCAACAGTCTAGTATTGTCACTTCAGTGTAGCTATTCACATCCTGACACAGGCATCAGTGAGAAGTATCTCAAGTAACACTGCTATTGGCAAAACACACATACTGTGAAGATATTATAAAAAAAATCTTCTTTTTTTTCTTCTCACCAATAAATTTTTAACCTAAATTTCATCCTAGAATAAAGAGAAAGATCTACCACAATGCAAAATTACATTCTGTTGAGTTAGTGAACTTTTCATGGCAATTGCAAAAAAGAAATGCAATTGAATGATTCTTCACCAGGACAGCAGATTTTAGGGAAATGCCTAGTAAATTTACAGTACTATTCATTTGCACTTTTCTTTGGGCAACACATGAATAAACATTTTTTGATAATAAACTATGCTTAAAGGTTTGTTTTAGTTTTTTAGAACTACTAGATGAATTTACTAGGTTCAGAAAAGTACATAATTAGAAAACAGGCAATTAAATGTCTCTAGTTTTTGTTCAGTATTATTTCATTTAAAAATCCCATTCATTTAAGAAATTTGAATACAAAAATTACTCACCACTTCTTCTACCAGGTCTTCCACAATAAGACCTTGTTCATCTGTCCGTAGGTTTGTAACCCACATCCAGCCATCTTCCAATTCATTATGGACAATAAACATGTCTCCTTTAAGGAAACTGAAGAAGGTTACAGCAAGATTTAAATCAGAGACACAATCATAATTTAAAATTTAATAACACAATGAATTCCTGGGTATATTTTCCATAAAATATTTGGGAAAACCTATTCATAAAAATGCAGGAACTTATATTCCAAGCACATGTGTATTTTTCCTCACAGTTAAGTGGCTACCATATACAAGTTTTCATACTTTTGATTTATGTTTAGTATCTAATATATGCTTCAGTGCTCTCAAATTCAAACTGTGCTAATGTATAAAACAAAAATAACACAGCAATATTAAAATACAGAAATATTGTTCTTTTATCAAGAGAGATCAAATATGCAACACAAGTAAAATAACCCTTAGCAGTCTATAAGAAAATAATATTCCGTTCATTGAAAAATTACCTTGCATAATGTAAGTTGTGGAACACCTACTCACTATGTTCTCACATATGAAGACAAGTGATGCAAAGAGAGTACAGAGCAGTTACCAGAGATGCCATGCAATTAGCTACAAGCATAAAAAGCATTAACATTCAGAATCAGAGAATCACAGAATCAAATGGGTTGGAAATTACCTCTGATATTACTGAGTCTAACCTACTACCAAATACCACATGTCAACCAGACAATGGCACTAAGTGCAACATCTAGTCTTTCTATAAACTTCCAAGACACTGATTCCACCACCTCCATGGGCAGCATTTCAATGTCTAATCACCCTTTCTGCGAAAAATTTTCCCCTAATGACCAACCTAAAGCCACCCTGTAGACTAAAGGGGAATTTAAGATTATGTTCTCTTATCCTGCCACTGGTTGCCTGGCAGAAGAGACTGAACCCCACTTGGCTACATGCTTCTTTTAGGGTGTTGTAGAGAGCAATGAGATCTCCCTTGAGACTCCTTTTCTCCAGACTGAGGCCCTGAAGCTGCTCCTAATAGGACTTGTATTCCAGACATTTTACCAGTTCCATTACCCTTCTCTGGACACACTCCAGGACCTCAATGTCTTTCCTGAGTTGAATGGCCCAGAACTGGACATGGTACTCAAGGTGTGGCCCCACCAGTGTTGAGCACAGGGAAAGAATCACTTTCTTAGTCCTACCAGCTACAGCACTGCTGATCCAAGTCAGGATGCCCTTGACTCTCTTGGCCACCGGGGCACAGCTGGCTCATCTTCAGCCAGCTGCTAAGCAGCACCCACAGGTCCATTTCCATTGGGCAGCTTTCTAGCTCTGCAGAGGGTTTATTGTGACAAAGTGCAGGACCCAGCACCTGGTCTAAGGGAGTTTTCATTTCTGGAGACTAGTGTAAGTTACTCCTTAAATATTAAGAACACAAACTCAGGTCACATGAAAACCTTTCACTGCAGCACAGAATTTTTGACCATGTTTCATGATGCATCAAGGTACAGGAAAAACAATAAAGAGTGAAGCTCATTAACTACCATTGCAATTTAAAATTTCATAGCAAATGTCTATGGCACGGCTCTCATTTGAAGTAGGCTAACAGAAAAAACAAAACGCAACAAAACACTATTGAAAACAAAGAATAAATTCATCTGCTATTCAGCTTTAACAGGTAACAAACAACAAAAGCACCCTCCATCACTGCATAGTTACTGCATGGAAGACATGTTGAAATTAACTCAGTAATACTTCAAACTTAAGAAATATTTACTATGATATTAAAATTCTAAGTCAAAATTCTCTGAAATACATAATTACTTCAAGAGCATATTAATTCAATCTAGAACAAACTTGAGAACTCTGGTCTCAGCTATGCCATGAACTGAACTATTTTAGCCATGCAGACATCAAAACACCAACTTTGCATTTCAGCTCTATCCTAAAAGAGGAAGAAAAGGTTTAATTGTCAATAATTTTTGTTACGATAGCAAACAATAAAATGCTATTTCCTCTTAAGCTGATAGGTGCAATAAGACACCTAAAAGATTCTTTTTTGTTGTTCTCACACAGAGTAGGAAGCCTTCGTTGAAATGTGCCATTAGAGAGACCGTTCCCAGTCAATCACCTTAGTAAAACACATAATTACAAAAACAAATATTCTCATATCATCCTTTCAAGGATCAGACTGGACTGTGAGTCCTGGAATAAATTTCCATCCAAATGAGGATATAAAGCTCTCATACTTTTCCCTACATTTTAAGATAATAATCTTAAACCTAAGAAAATTCCCAATTCAAGTGGTGTATTACATCAGTTTATGAAATCTGTCACATTAGAGAGATTAGAAATCATCACAAATCACTTTCAAATCCTCCTATTTTTTCAGCTGGAAAAAAATTATCTCAAAAAACCAGTATCAATCCCAAGTAACCAGAAAATGGTCTTCTATTGAAAGACTCACTTCTTCCATTCTTAATGTGTAAGTAGTCAAGGCCCATTTTCTCTTTCTAGTGATCTGAATTGTTTCCCTCAGCTACACATCTAATAGTTCTGTGTCAGTTCAGAAAAAAGCCTAGCTCATTTCTTTCACACACTCAGATAAGGCATTTCCATCATTTCCATCCAGAATTCTTTGACACATAAATTTATCCTTTTGGTAAAAATCTAGGGCTTTATAAAACATGTTTCAAAATTCTAAGATTTTAATTCTATGTACCTTTATGTACCTTCCATTCCATTAATACAAACAAATATACCAAGAACAAAATGTCTTATTCTTACTTCCAACCAAAGTACAGAGAGATATAATCTGTTAATCTAACCATGTAAAGTTTAAAATGCAACTGGAAAATACTTGCATACGAACACCTACCTAAATTATTACTATTTATGAAGACTCTGGAGAATTTCACAGCTACTGCTGTTACTCAAACATACCTTATTTCATCAGTTTCTGGCACTTTGGTGTAAGGTAGAATTGCTCGAACTCTCCTTCTGTCTTTCCACAGGCTACAGTTTAAAAAACAGCAATGGTTTTTTCTCTATACTCTGTACTGTATATTCTATACTGCAGAATCTTTCTCCCCAGCTTTATGCTATTCTGAGGCAAAGAACACCAATTATATCCGCCTTGCCAGCACGGATATAAGCTCAAAGCTCAAAACCACTGTCAACTAGAAACATGTAATTTGTTGAACTAAGAGCACTTACTTTAAATTTTTTTTCACTTAGAGCGGAAATAACATCCCGAATTTTTAACATTCAGAAACATCTTTATTCAGGTTTTGGGTTTTGTTACAGGGGATATTTTGCAGTGGTTTTTTTTCATTTTAATTACTTTTGTTGTTTTAAGGATGGGCATGTGAAAGAAACCTTGGTTATCTACAGAATGCATTTTGAAACTATTGTTAGATATCCAAAATGCGACAGAACAGTGATAGTTACACAGTAACAGTGCTCTTTATTACAAGAACTCAGAATTGTCTTGTTTTCTCTGTCTACATCTACATCTGTTACTACAATGTAGTAACATCTCTTAAAATGATGTTACTACATTGTGCAATAACTGCAATACCTTTATCTTCCTCATTATTTATTTTTATGAAATAGCAAATTTTTTTTCATCATTACTTTGTATCAGTAAAAATGCATTTTTATACTCTCTATAGTTCCACGTATGCCTATGCCAAACAACAGGAAACGTTCTAAAATTTTTTTCCCAAAGAAAATTTTGAATAGTGATTAAAGTTACAAACATTTTAGTAAGTTAGTCTTCAGGAATTTTTTTTACTTGCCTCTGGAGGTGCTACTGGAAATAAGAGTTTTTCCCCTTTCAGCAAGCAGGACACATGACTGTAATAACCAATCAGGTCTGAGAGTGAAGCAAAGCGACGCCCACCAATGTAATAGTCTCCACACATGGCAATAATCCTGTTAATAAAAAAAAACAGAAGCTTGACATTAGAAAAATTTTTGCTACCAATTATTTTTTTTAAGAAAAGGAGATTAGCATCATGTTTAATTCTTAAAACAGTGCCTATATTCAGCAAAATACAGTATTACAGACTCTCTGTAAACATGTAAATAAACCTAATGAATATTTTATCAAAAATATTCATAAATACATTTTATGAGCCACCAGTTTTTTATCTAAAGAAAGTGCTGATTCACAGAAAAAGACAGCACATTTGTCAGAACTAAATGAAATTAAATAAAAAAAAAGTAAGTGTGAACATCCTGGAAAACTGAAATAATGCACAACTACACAACAGCATTATTACTTGTATCATGCACAACAAACACCTTTTATAATAGGCATAAAATGAACAAAGTAGCAAAGTACTTTAACAAAAAATTACTACACTTCAGAACTATACAATGCAGAAAACAAACAACATCAAAAATTAGTAATTTTGTTACAGTTAGTTTAGCATCCATATTAAAAGTTACAAAATTACTTTGGAATAATCAAAGTATCTCCTTTTTATATCTAATGGGAAAAAGCTCACACAACCATTTAAGTAGTTAATGCATAATTTGAATTAAGCTGTTTCTCCCAAGAAGTAATGTAAAATGCATACAAAGATGAATCTTCAGATATTAAGTCCAAGCTCATAAGCATATAACACTGCAACAGAAGTCAGAAAACAATGCTCAGGACATATGCTGAAAGCTGTTTCCAGCAAATCTTTCAATCACTAAGCATATCATCTATTGGTGGCTTTTGCTTTGGGCTTTTTTTTGTTTGTTTTGGGGTTTTTTTGTTGGTTTGAGGGGGAGTGTTTTGTTTGTTTTGGGTGGGTTTTTTTCCCCTCAAAATTAAGGAAGCAACCAGACGTGCTAACACTCTAACTGTGATAACTACAATGATTACTATGGAACAGACACAAAACAATCTCCTTCACTGACTAATGAAACCTGCATGGTGCTTTAAGTTTATTCAAACCACTTTAGGCAAGCTTCTCTATCCAGATATTTTTGGTTTCCTCACACTTCAGTTCTTCACCCTACAAAGTAATTTTAAAGTTGCATGACTTAAAACAATCAAACACAAGTTAAAAGCTGTACAATTAAAGCATTATGAGCCAAAAATACTGCATTATAATGCAATCATTGTTCACTTTGTGTTCTGAAACAAAAAGTAGATAGATCACAGTATTCAAAATAAAACACTTAATTCTCACCTAAAATGATTGACATTTGTTTTACTAAGGAATGAAAGCACAAATGAACCTGGTCTCCGATCACTCTCTCGAATAAGGTAACTTCCAGGTTTTCCCGCTTGTCGAAGACGTTCTTCTGCAATTGTTCTGTCAAGTTTTCCATGATACCACCTGAAAAAGAGTAACAATGGGCATCCTTAGAACTTAAGGGTTTTCTTTACTTTCAGAAAATAGACCCGTAAAAGGAAGAAAATCTTTCAGTCAAAACCCATATAACTCCTAAACTTTGTCAATCGCATTGTTAAAAGTTCAACCTCCTAGCTGACTCATTTCCAAAACCAGTATTTTTAACAAAGCAGAATTTTCCAGATAACCTACTTTTCCCAAGGAACAACCCTACGAGGCAGAGACTCTACACATATCACAGTTTTTATCTCCTCCCTAATTTGTTTACTTTAAAAAAACAGAAACTGAGGTAACTGACCTGGCTTGGAATGACTGTATTTTAAGCCTATGAAGATGTCAGTTCAGGCTCAGTATTCCAAAAGCACAAATGGAGAAGCGAATTCTATCAGACTGTTCCTCAGCTGACAGTGATGCTGCTGCAGCAAAGCCAGTAAAGAACTGGACAGCAGTCACCAGGCCACCATCCAGCCCCAAAATCAACTTTCCTAATCACAATGTGTACTCTCTCAACCAAAAGTGAGTGCTGATACATGGCAGTCACAGACTTCAATATATGATAAAGGAAATCTTTCATCTACTGCTGCCATTCAAGCACTCAATCACCTTTCTCAGTTTACTTATACAGCCTTTGTCAGAACACTTGTTCTACTTCAAATCATCAAGAATAACTTTTTCTTTTTCAAGAAAGTAGTGACAGAGAGCAGTTTTCAAAGACAGCCATTGTTCTCATTACCTTCACCAAGCCACAGCATCTTCCAGAGCTATATATTGCAATAATTCATTAGCTCCTCCACCTAATTTTGCTTGATTAAACCTTTAATTTTTACACTCAGAAACTGTCAGCTTTGAAAGAGCCAGTGTTTTAGACAATTAAAATCCTTCACCACTTCAGATCGCATACCATTTAGTTCTAACACTTCAGACTGTTTTGTAAGATTCAAAAACATGCAATTTAGAAGATATGGAAATGATCTCTTGAGCTAATATATGCAAAAATATCAAATATTTCACAGCATACAGCTTCAAATTTTTAAAAAATTAAAAACTGAGCTGTTGATAAAATCTGAACAAAAGCTTTTTTTTTTCTATGAAATGGAAAAAAAACCTTTGAGAGCTTTTATCAGAACAAAACTTTGATAAACCAAACCAAAAAACACCATTCCACCAGTAGGAGTAGCACAAGCATAAATACTGTTTAACCTGACAAAACTGGATACTTGCTAGTATTGCTCCCCTTTGCTTCTCTTCCTCACCCTGATCAAAACAAGCTAAACCAGTAGAAGCACTATTGTGTCTGCACAACATTTAAAACTTGCAACTGCTGCAGACCTAGTTAAATTAGCAAGACCATTCCAGAGCAAAGCAGCTTCATTCATGAACAGAAATCTGTCGTTCAGAGACAGTCACAGAGAAGTGGTCACGCCTTCCCGACAAGGAGGGTCTTTTAGGAAATGAAGCAAAACAAGGACAGCTGATTATCAAGTATGTAAGATTAAATATTCTGTGTGTCAGTGTGCCCAGCACAGCTGAAACCTGAGTGAGTTTGCTCCCAACACGTTGCAACTGGGCATTGCTTTCCTGGACAGACTGACTTTCATGAAGTATATTACTCCTCAGAGACCCAAGAAACCTCCCTGATGAAGAAACCAACAGACCATTTCATGAAATCTATTCTAGACTAATTACAGGTTCGTTGAGCTTTTATTTGTTCCTATTTATCATCCACTTGAGGAAAATAATCTTAATTCTATTGAGAGACACATTGCACTAAAATGCCAAATTTAAAGAAAGGCACAATTTCAAAATGAAGAAGTGGGAGTCTCAATAAGAATGCAAATTACAAAAAAAAAAAAAAAAATTACAAATTTAGGTGCCCCAATTCTCAGTCCAGGAGCTTCAAACAAAAAAGACACCCTCCCTGCTGGTGATGGCAATATATATATATTGGTATATGCCACATCCTCTAACACTGAACAGGCTATATTTTGTCCCGTTCAACACTTTTATATCAAGTGTACCAGAAGACATTTATTACCTGGTTAAAACATTTAAAGAAAAGTTTGGTTTTGGAAATAAAAATATTAAGTTAACTTCTGAGTCCAATTAAATTCAGTGTCACTGAGCCCATATATAAAACGTTAACTTCTGATGGCAAAAAACCACTGTATTTTACAGCTCACTCTGTGTTAGTGTAATGTACCAAATTACTGTATAGTACTAGCCACAGAAATAAGTATTAACACTAAATTCAATACAAACAACAGTAAAGCAGTCAATGTTGAGCAATGACACGAGAAAACACTCAAGTGATATCCTCAGGAAACCTCTGTAGATTTTACATATCTTTAAAAAAATAGGATACACTTAAGTGCAAACTTGTATAACACCTTTAGAGTATGCAAAACAGTTGTCAAGAAATAACTGCATTTTTTCAAAGAGCAGTTTCATCAATACATAAAAACAGTTTATTCACATAATATATAATCTAGGAGCACTGAAAGACATCACTGTCAGAATCAATGTCTTATAACCCATCCTGCTATGACCAGTTTTCAGTATTATAGAAAGATACATTCTGCAACTTCCCATCATAATCTTAAAGGACTTTGATAGCAAACAGTAAACACTGTTTTACAAAACTGCAGTACTCAATCTCATTTAAGGGTACTGACTAATCTAATGAGCACTAATGAAAGATTTTAACATCTCTTATGCTGCATTACAAAGGAAGATCCATCCAATAGTCAGTTCTATCCAAAGAAAGTAGAACAGAAAGGAGTAAACTACAGAGCTAGCCATACTCCTAATTTCATCAGAGAATAGAACACAGAACACTCTGAAGGAAATAAACCAGCTACCATCATTTCTGAGATGAAGTAAAGTGACCCCCAGATCCTTTAGTTTTAAGCTCCAATCAGGTAGTTGAGTGAAGCCTGAGTATTTCTGCAAAAATACATCACAGGAAACCACCTCTCCCTCTGAGTTTTCTATGTCAAGATTTACAGCTTAAATATTTTGCAATCAAAACAATTTCAAATTTATTGTTTTCAGTCCAAAGCAATGCCAACCACAGAGATTCTAAATGGATGCAAAAGGAATTGCTATGTATGGTGTACTATAAGTCTCATGAAAGGAATTAAAGTGTGGATATGAAGGTATCACATTAAAAACCCGCCTAGTTTATCATAAATAAGTTGCCAAATGACTGTGACAAGTGCTTACACTAAAAATTCTAACTCACTACTACTTAGATGTACATCCTCCATCATTGCCAAAGACAAGGTCCCTATAATTTCTCATCAGTCATCTCTGCTTGTTTGCCTGATCCTACCTAGGAGCACTTCCGTATTTCTAAAATTACCTTTGCATTTTTTTAAATGCTGACAATCCACTCCTTTCATTGTGTTTTGAGCAAACATAATTCAATGACATTTTGAATCACAGCTAGTACTCTAACAATGCAGTTACTGTTATAACATGCATTGAAAGAAAGTAGCCTTGCAAGCATGTTATAAAATTTATTCAACTATAAAATGTCCTATCAATTATAGATTGCAATTAAGGTGTTTTTTTCTGTGACTACCTGTTTAACTTGCCTGCTTTAAGAACTTGTGTAATTGTTCTTTATTTTGCTTCTAAGAGAATACCAGTAAAAGGCTTCCATGTTTCAGAAAACTGTCAAAACTGTGCATGAAAATACTCCCATCTGCCAGTTTATTTCAAAAACAGCATGTTCAGAACTCCAACTCTATCTATCACAATTTAATTACAACATGTAGACAAAACAAAGACACAGTATCACAAAGAGCCTCTATATCCACACAGGCAACACATAGGTGGGCAGAATGGCGCCTATACCACCGCCACACTGAGTGGCTGACAACCATATGTCAAGTCATGAACCTCATGGAATGAGCTGCACTGCAGTCAGAGCTGTGACCTCTGGTCCACACACAAATAAGAGATCCCTATATTTTCTCCATGCTCCACAGAAGATGCTGGGTAGTCACACCAGCCCCATTAGGCCCAGCCAGCCCTTTCTACTGTCAGGAGGGATGCATTTAGCAAGTTCGCAGTATAGCTATACGGCTTCTGGCTCCCAACACCACAAGACCCGTGCAAGGAACAAGCTATTCACAAAAAGGCAGTAGATGGTGAATTTACTATATGGAAGGAGGCAGCTGGTATTATGCGTAGAAGCATGTCACACTATACAACCAAATCTTTATTTACATATTTCCTTTTTACATGTGTGAAAAGCACGTGTGAAGTTTTGCCGCACAGGCACACTGCTGGCTTTGTTCACACCCTCACACCCACATGCTTCTCTGCAGAGCTGCTTTCCAGCTGTTTAGCCACACCACATGCTTAGGGTTACTACTCCCTAGTGCCAGAGCTCTGTGTTTCCTTTGTCTAACTACACAAGCTCTCCCGCAGCCCAATTCTCCAGCCTGTCCACATCACTCTGGATGTCAGCACAACTACCTGATGTTTCAGCTGCTCCTCTTTCAATTTTGCATTATCTGTGAACTTGCTAAGGGTGCACGCACTCTATCCAAGCAGGTCACAGTACTGGCTCATGAAGGCACCTCAGGGAATACCCCCAGTAATTTGCTTCTATCTGGACTTTGAGCTGCTGATCATCATGCTCTGTTCCCAGTCATTCAACCAGTTTTCAATGCACCTCATGTCCTTTAACCTAACCTATACTCCGTCAGTCTGTCTGCAAGAAGACTACAGAAGACAGTGTCAAAAGCCTTACTAAAGTTACAGTAAACTCTCTCCCTTTCTCCCCCAAGTCAATGACTACAACACAGAAGGCTCTTAGGTTGGTTAAACACAATTTTCCTATTATAAATCCATGCTGATTACTCCTCACCACCTTCAGCACTAAATACAATTAAAAAATAATAACATTTAAATATATTATATATTAATATATTATATATATATATATATAAAAAATATTAACTATATTAAAATTTAATAACAGAAACCTTTTTCTGCTGTATCACTAACAAGACAGAGCAGGTATTTTATAGAAAAATAAAAACTATCAAAGACCACCTTCAGTCTTTAAATAGTGCATAAAAGTAAACAAAACAGGTCAAGTGTATAAACTCTGTCAAGCTCTGAACATTTTACTAGTACTGACCATACTCTGGAGGGACACTGAGGAATCAACTCTGCAATACTTATGTGCAGCACAAAGACTATGTTAAAACAAGATGCCTTCTCCTCTCTTCTACTACGCCTACCATCAAGACATAGTACAAGACGCTTATTTTTCTGGGGAGAAAGATATGAAAGAAACTGGAAAACTACTATGGGAATTTTACAAATTTATGCTTGAACCAAAATATGGACTCCTATTCTGAAGAGACCTAAGCCCTCACTAGAAAATTTGTGTTCATCTTCCCTTCACAACCACAGAACATACAGACAAAAAATCCTGAAAAAACACAGTACAGTATTGCACTTCCCAGTGGGGTAGGCTAGTAAATGAACTGTCAAAGTCCCACACTGGTATTATGGGACTCAATCAATGACACAAAATAAAAACTAAATAAAGAGCATGTCAATAGATTCTGGTTACTGTTTAAACAAAATTACATTATCTAATGTTAACTAGAAATACTGACTAAACTACTGAAAAATCATCCTCAAACTTCTGGCTTCAAATGCTGTCCTACTTCTGGTTTTATTTATCTGAAGTTTTCATTTACTTATGAACTAACACACTCGGTTTACTTACTGCTTCACTTCCTATGGCAGGTTAGGTACAATGTTGTTTCACTGTGTTTAACCACTCATTTAAGACGGTACTTCTAACACCACACATCCAGCCAGAAGCAGCCCAGAATACACTACTCACCGACTTTTGAAAAATAAGGTGTTGTCTTCCACACACAACAGGAGCTAATGAAGAAAATAATTATCTAATAAAGACAATATTCTATGCTAACTACATTAACTGCTAAACAAAGAAACCTCACACACTCAATCTATTGACATCACATTTAAATTTTCTTTATACAGGTACTAACTGAACACACTAACATTATTTCCTGATAATTTATAGTACAACAGATTCATTCATTAGTCTGGAGAAAGGCCTTCTGCAATTATTCAGAAAAAGATTTTTTCATGAGTTACTGAAACAAATGCAGAACTCTCAGCTTGCCACCTTGAACACTCATGTGAAGATACTAGAACTTCACTGTATGATCAGGAAAATGGTCTACTTTAATGCAATCCATTCTTATTCAGTATTTCTCTACCTGTCTTCATCTTCAGTTTTTTCTTATTATGTTGCCTGAACGAACTCCAAGAGTGACTGCAAGAATGTATCTGCTTTGGGCAAGATTTGTTTTAACCAAACAGTATTTTGACAGCCTATGTCATTTTGTGTGGTTGATCACTTTCAGATTTCAGCTGATTTCCATTTCAAACTGATAAGCACTGCTCAAAAAACACTATATGAAAATGCCAGTTTTGCTGCAATACTGGAATGGCTCCTGCCACATTAATGCAATGCTAGGACAGAAAATAATTTTGTCAATTAAGATTTTAAATCAAATACATAAAAAAATCACCATTCATTCATTCATTAAATCCAAAGGCATTTCCTTATGCTATTTGAGCCTCTGTCACTGAGGTCTGCAAATGGGGCAGAAAGCAAGGAAAAAGATGACCTAAACAAACACAGAGTTGCCTTTATTCCCTAGTATCCTGTGCATCCCACCTGGCATTAAGTGGCAACATAAACACACCACTGCTGTGCTCCATAAAAATGAAAACACACACACACTGAATAGATAAACCTCAAATTAGCTTCACTCCAGATCAAAGATTAAAAATCAACCCTACTGGGAGATTATGAGTTTGTGAATAAAGAGAAGGTCTTATATGCTAGTATCATCCCACTGCCTCAATATTAAATACACACTAAAAGAAGATATATTCCCCAGATGTCCCTGAGCAAACGATATTTACAACATCCTCAGGGGAAGGGCAGAACCTGCAGGTGCTTCATTTCCCATATCTTTGTATTAGCGACTACGAAAGCAAGAATGCCAACTTTACACTATTTAAAAGCATACTCATGTTTAAAAAAACATTTGTAACATCTTTACAGCCTAAAAATTGGAAGACTAGGAACTTATATTGTGTCCGGTTTGTGTTGGAGCTTTTTTGTTTGCTTTGGGCTTGTTTTTTTAATCTGCAAATCAAGATCAGAGAAGCTTGTTATAGAGGCTATTATAATTTTATGTTCTACTTAAAATGACAATGGCTCCTGAAATCGTAAGAGTATGTAACATAATGCCGAAGTTAACTCTGTTAGTCAAGTTATGACAGAATATAAAAAATGAACACAAAATTTCACACAGATTTTTAGTTAACTTTCTGACCTATCTACATATCTCTCTTTAAATACAACTGTGTGTTACTCTCTAAATTATCCACTATATGCAAGAACTACAAAAACAACATATTTATAGAAATTATACTAATGAAAAAATGTAAGCCTCTGAAACCATTTCATTTTGGGGAGAATATGATAAGCATATGGAAGAAAATGTTTATTTTATATTCTGACACACACCTTGGAAGTGCTTTGAGTAAACCAGCTGATTTTCTATAGTGAAATCCAAAGGCTGCATTAAGAGTATTTACTAATTACATGGACTCTATGTAACATTATCTGATCTTATATTTCACACAACTTAAACAAAGAACTAGTCTGCCTCTAGTGGAAGATTCTTTCTAGTACCAGCACTAAAGGAATCAAAATTAAACTGATGTACGGATAAATACACTAAAATTTAATTATAAGTTTACAGTTCATTCCAAATGTCTCCTCTCTCCAAGCATAACCTTTATGAAAACAACTTTTAATTGGCTAAGCAGCAAGGCAGTTAAAACATTTATAAAAATATCCCCCTGTTAACACTTTTAAAATTGGAAATTATTTTAATTCCTTTTAAATCCATGACTCAAGACTGCCTGAATTTTTAATAAGATCCAACAAGTGGGCATTACTTTGGCTGCTTCTATATGAAATGGAAAATATAAGTATCTTCTTTTTTTTTTTAACAGAAAGCAATGCAACACAAAATTATCACATGGTAAATTAAGTCTTTTATGCCATGGATGGTTTTTTTACTCTATTTACAGAAATTAAGTTTATGACTCTACCGTGAAGGGGTTACCAGTGACTGGAAACGTCTCCCCAACAGGTAGTTTAAACGACAACCAGAATAGCTCACTCTTCCTGGCAGCCTCTGCAGTATTGCTATGAAAATTTGCAAAAAAATAACTCAGCCGCCTTTTTTCCGTGAGCTGATCCCACTCAGTACCGAAGGACCAGCTCCCCGTGAAGGGGAAGAAGTCCGACCTCCCAGCTGCCGCCGTTCACTCTCCCGACTTGCGGGTGGGGTAAGCTCCACAGACCCCGGGCAGTGTCCCCGTGAAGCAAATTTCCTGCTGGAACGGAACCGGAGGAGGGAGGGAAAGTGAAGAGGTGGGACGCAAAACTTCTGCGAAACTGCCAGCCGAGTTTGACACACTGTCTCCCCGGCTAGCGGTGGGGGCCCGGCGGCGCGGTACCCACTCCCCACAAGGACTGAGGCGGGGGCGGTGGGTACTCACTGATTGGTGGGGGGCGCGTTGAGCGGAATGGCCACCTCCTCTTCCTCGTACTCCGGCCCGTCCAGTGAGTCTCCCTCGTCCACTGTCCCCAGCCCTCCGGCCAACGCGGGGGGGGGGCGGCAGCGGGGGGAAGCCGGGATCGGCAGCCCCAGGGGCCGCTGGAAGGGCTGGCCCCGTGCCCAGCTCCAGTAGCCCCAGAACTGAGCACAAATCCGGCCCGCCTGGGGGGCCGCCGCCGACCAGGAAGGGGCCTTGCGGCTCTGGCGCCCGATCACGGCACAAGGCGGGGCAGTGCCCCAGCTCCCCGGCCGCGGCGGCTCCCGCCGTCCCGGCCACAGCGCCCGAGCCGCCCTCCTCACCCGTGGCCTCGGCCGCCATCATGTTGAGCCTCACCGGCGGCTTTACGCCGGGGAGGAGGCGACAAAGGGGCTCCGGGCTCCTGCCCCCACCGCGCCCCCCCCCCCCCCCCCCCGACCCGGCAGGCAGTGGACCGGGACCCAGCTGAAACTTCCTGGCAGAGACGGGCCGGGAACAATGCCCGGCTGGGCGGGGGCTGGACCGCACCACAGGGCCCTGCGCGGCTGCCTCGGCCCGCGGCCGCCCCAGGGAAGCGCCGCCCGCCCGGGGAGCTCCGCGCTTGCGCGGCAGCTCTGCGCCTGCGCGAGCTGCGCGGCCAGGCCGGGTTGTACGGGACGGCGGGCGCGGATGGAGGCAGTTGTGCGGGCCGGGGAGACAGGTTTCGTTCCGCGGCCGAGGAGCTGGGAATGTACGGGAGTAGGGTAAGATTCACTAGTTCAACACAACATGAGCGCTGTAACCCTGAACCCGTATGATCCAGCGCCAGATCCAGATGCCTTTTGAACACCTCCAGGGATGATGACTTCATTATCTCCCTAGGCAGGCAACGTGTTCCAATGCTTGACCACCCTAAGAGTGAAGAAACGCTATAGAGTGTCTTCCAATCAACTTATTCTGTATGATTCTCTGTAATCTGAATCTCCTCTATCTCGTTTTGAAGCGGTTTCCCTTGGTCCTGCCATTGCAGATACAGCAGAAGAGACAAGTCCCCACCTCACTGCGCCCTCCCTTCAAGTATTTATACAACAAGTGGAAATGTTTTGGTCAAGGGGGCATTACACTGGATATTACGAAAAAATATTTCACTGAAAGGGTCGTCAAGCACTGGAACAGAGCCCTGGAGCAACAGTGGACTTGCCATCTTTGAAAGTATTCAAAAACCATGTGGATATGGTGCATGAGGACATGGTTTCATGGTGGACCTGTCAGTGTTAGGTTGATGGTTACACTTGATGATCTTGGTGGTATTTTCCAACCTTAATGATTCTGATTCAATTCTAAAAATAAATTTTAAAAATTTAAAAATACTTCCTGATGGTACTGTTTACCTTGTAAGAACTGTGACTCCGTGTCTACTTTACTCTGTACTTCCCTGAAACTGTATTTTTGTCATATTACTTAAGCTTGCAAGCTCTCAATCCCACCTTATGCAAACCTATACCTACCTTCACCATCAACCATTTTTTTCCCTAAAGTGGGTTATTTGGTACATCAGCTTCAATTCACACCTCTGGGATCAAGAAGACGTCATGTGATTGCCATTACCAGGCAGTACAGTATGTAGGTATCTTTAGATTTTGTTTTTTCCTCCCAGTGTTAAAAGAGCTTACAAATAGCAGCACGTTTACACTTGCATGTTTCTCTACAGTTCTCAAAAGGCATCTAAACATTCAGGTTTTCAAAGCTTTGCATTACCCAAAAGTATTAAGTGAATTTTTCCTGAGGCGACTAAAACAAACTATTGCTCCCACTTTCACAGCTCTCAAGCTCTGTTTATCTGCTGAAATTGTTTCATATCTTTCCTTCTGAGGACGAACTCTGCTTCCAACCTACACTACTATGATATGTGGAATTATGCTGGTTTTGTGTCCAGGGTCACAGTGAAAAGAGAAGCTGGCTTTAGACCTCAGTCTATATCATTGTAATATACCCATTTAGTGCTGGTTTTCTGCTTTAAGAAATTGTAGTTTCAAGGAATATTGTAGGCTGTTCTCTCTGTGGCTTTCCCTTTACTGCTTCTTGCTTTCTTCACAGATTTCTAAACAAAATAATTTTAACCTTGTCACTGTAGCAGTAGCAATAAGCCAAAATATAGAAATGCAGTGTAAATATTTTAAAGATTCCCTTTATGAGGAAAACTTTCCTAAGTGTCTTCCAGGGCAGCAGCATGTGTGTGGGGGCGTGGGGATTGGAAGGACAGCTGTGCTAAGAATTTCACACGGGAGGGGGTAATGTGTCCACAACACTCTTTCAGGAGGATTATTTTGGTGAGAACAGTTTTAAATTTTAAAAGGATTCTGCGGAGAAAGAGCTCCTAGTAATATCAGCTGAGGTGTTACCTCTGTGTGCAGCCGACATGCCTTTTCTGTTCACTTTGCAGGCAAAGGCTGCCATCCTGAGTTAGTTGGTGCTGGGGGTTCTACACATCAACTTGTGTCATTTCTTAAGCCTTGGAAGTTGACTGCCTCTTTAGAATCATGAAATATCTCAGATTGAAAGTGTTCTATAAGGATTGAGTCCAACTCCCGGCTCCTCTCAGGACTACTCAAAACTACAGCTACAAGCCTTCATGGAACTTTTTTATAAATGGATGTTTTTGGGTGACAGGGCAAGTGTAATAATATTTTTCTTGGTATTTCTTGAGTTTCTGCAAATATGTCTATTCTGAAATGCCTGGTATAATTTACACTAGGATAGTCAGTCCTTCATCCCTGCTGTGTCAGAATGGTGTCAGGCTGGATTCCCTGAAAAGTACATTTGCATGTTCCCTAGTTTGAGCTAATATAATAGTACATATTTTGAGAACAGTGGCAGGGGGGAGATGTTCCAGGCAGATGTATGCCTGATTAGGAGCTCAGGTGTTCACTATTTGCATGGCATTGGGCAAGTAATTTGAGCAAGGTTATTCTTTCTCCATCAGTAAAGTAAGAAGCTATTTCACACATATGTCAGAGAATCAAGTAGGCTTTTTTACAAAATTTGAAAGCTGGTAAACACCCTAATTATTTGGGTGAAAAGCCACATAAAGTGGCTTTCAGTTATTAAAAGGGAAGGTATTACTTTTATAGTAGATACAAATACCACAAAACATTCCCTTTCACTCCTTATTTCCTGCCTCTCTCTATTTGCTTGAGCACAGTTTCTGCCTTTCTAAAGTTTTATCCCATTTCAGAAATTAATACCAGCAGAGGAATTTTCAGTCTTTCTGTCATAGGACGGAGTAGTAAGAAAGCAGCTTTCCTGTGATGAAGAACCTGGAATGCTCCAACTATTCCAGTTCTTCCCCTTGTACTCCCACAGGTACATGAAACTACTAGGAGTAGGAACGTACATAGTCTATAGTTTTAAGGAGTAACTCATTCTAGAATAACCTAAACATATTCTCACAGTGATTATTTAATTTTAACTTACTGTGGATTGAATTCTAAAAGGTATTAAACAATTAAACTAGCTGTCATTTCACTGTTCTATTTAAATCAGAGGTACCTAAAGATTTAATGGTGATAATACTTTGAAAGGTATAGAGGTCTTATATATACGCTTTGATATGATGTTCATGATTAGGAAAAAGGGGAAGATCAAACATTGCATGTACGGCACCTGCTATATGGGGGCAATTACTGCAGCAATAGTTAGCTACAAATAATGCTAGTTTCATCTGACATTTAAATGGTAACTCATTAACACTGATGAACTTTAATCTAAGGTTTTCCAAGATGTGCTGCTATATAGTTGTTAATTTGGTGCTTTTTTGGTGCTGGTGAATAGCTTTGCAACCTTCACTAATATTGCACAATTTGCAGGGATATCCATTTCCTCATAATGAGCAATGACATATTGATTTTTCTAACTTTATTTCTGTAAAACAGTGAAAAATGAGCTGTTTGGAGAAGTATATCAATCACAGAGTATATAATATGAATACACGAGGCTTTGGCTGTATTTTGGGAATTGTACTGTGTAAACAGTAGTATATGTGCTTATAAAAGTAGCAGGGTTGTCTTGGTTTGGAAAGACAGGAGTCTGCTAAGAAAGGCAGGAGCCTCCCCTGAAATTGAGAATGTAAACCCTCCCCACCCCTCCAAATTGCCATAAATTTTAAATTAAGGGGCTCTCAGGCAAAAGAATATGGGAGCGGGAAAAAACAGTTCTTTAATAGGGAAGAAAAATAAAAATATAAAATAAACAATGCAGTACACTAGAACAACACTGAAAGAGTCAGAACCCAACCTGACACCCTGTGGGTCAGGGTGTTGGTAGCAGTCCAATTGAAAATGTGGCTGCTGTCCTCCTGAAATGTCAGGGGTGGTTCTGTTGGACCAGGGGGGTTCTGTAGAGAAGGATGTATTTTTCCTCCAAAGATCCAGTGGAAGAAGTGGCAGCTGCTGTTCCTCTGGGGAATCCAGTGGAGAAAGCCATGCTGGTGTCTCAAAACCTCTGGATTATATCTCGGTAGTAATGCTTGGCTCCTGCCTCTGGGCGGAGCATCTCACAATGGGATGTTATAGTTCTTATCAGTTATGCAGTGACATTCAATAGCCTGTTATCAGCAGATGTCCCCTCCCGAGGGAGGAGTGATTATGGTCACTCAAAGAGAGAGAGAAGGCAAACTGCCCACTTGACAAAAGATAATCTGCCACACAGATGGTAATGGCATACATCTTGCATTGCAATCTGGAACAAGGGTTTAGCAAAGTGAATAGAAAATTAGGAAAGGCTAAATACTAGTATCCTTCCAACTAATGAAGGCTCATGTTACATCTGCATAAGAGAAGACAGTGCCCCTTCTCACTCAGAAAGGCTGCTTCTTAGTATTCGTGCTTCTGAGGTTTTGTGTATTAGCAGGGGAGTGGAGGACTGACAGATCACCTCCTATGGTACTACTCTTAATTGGGCTTGCCTTTGAAAGCCTGGCTATTTCATGCCTCAGTTAAAGCAGATGATAATTGAAGGAGTTATGGGCTTGTGTATGTGATTTACAGCAGTGCACATGATACTGTTCCAGTCTACGACTGAACTCACATATCTGTAACTCAGATTTCCTCTGAATAATGTATTCTTATGGGAACGAAAATTTGCATTGACATAAAATTTGTTTAGTTACATCTGTGCCAATCTATTAATTCTGCATTTGCCTTCCTCCTTTGCTTTCTCACCCTTCCACTCTACTGTCCTAACCAGCCAATCCACCTATTGGCATCACCTCTGTTTTCCCAGGGAATAGAGTACCTGGACAACAGGAATGCCTGACATTACCTCCTTGTGTGAATACCAGTGTCTGGCCATATTGTGCCTTTTTCTATCCCTCAGTTTGGATGCCAGCATAGCAAAAATATACACAATTTTTTTAGAGCTTTACTGCGCCTCATCACCTAACTTAAGATCATGGATATCAGACTCTAGGAAGAAATGAAAGTAAATCCTACCTGTCAGGTACAGAAAATATGGCATATTTGAGAGTAGTAGAATGTCAGTGGAGAAGCAAGGTCTCAGATGAATTCCTCTGCAGTGCTATAGTGAGAGTACTGTACCAACAATTCCATAAGCAGCAGTATGAAAACTTTATTATCAGTGTCACATCAAGAGTTTTACACATTGCCAGCTGCTTAAGATCTTAAATTGCTGAGACTCATTGAAAAACAGCAATCCTGTTATCATAGACTTTAATCCAGCCACAGGGTACAAAATACCGTGTTTCAGATGTAAAAATTGCTATATTAAAGCAGTAGGAACTGCCTGTCTCCATCTTGCTTTCTCAAATACCTTCCAGGGTGATAGCAATTCATATGAAGGGCCAAGACATGCCCACACCTGGAAGGAGGGTTACTCAGATGTGTCATGAAACCCATTATCACGCTTCCTTCCAATGGAAGGGGAAGAAGGGAGATGGGAAACATTGTTCTCTTAGGGTTTTTTTTGTACCTTTGCTTGTATACTTTGTACCTTCGGTTTTATTTTTTGTCATGTCTTCCTCTGCCTTCATGAAGAGTTACATTTTCCTTTGCTGTTTTGTTGCACAGATTAGCAAAATATCTTTCGATATTAAGAATCATGTATAATGATGAATTAAACAAGCCTCAAAAGGAAACCTTTTCTTAACTCAATACCATGCTGTGATTATTTTTTAATTGAAAGATAGCACCAAGAGACCTATGCCATCTTTATGTATCTTTATTTTAAAGGAAGAACAGCTCACCTATTATCATGTGTATCCAATATGGCACACAGGCTGTACTCTGCTAATGGAGGTATCTCTGAGATGGATCGTTCCACAGCATGTTTTAAAGTACACAGAAAGAGAGGTAGAAAGGGATATACCTCAAATATTTAAATATATATATACCTCAAATAACAAACCACAAATGGCATTCTGGGAAAACAGAAATTGTACTAACATTCTCCAGAGTTTTCAGTGTTATAGAAATTTGATATTGCAGACTGTTCTCCTGTTGCAGTGTGTTGCAATATCCTGCTTCACCTATCCCAGTCCCTCAGGTGTGCCAACCTCTCCTTTCCCCTTCCCCTTGCTAAATGCTCTCTGTCAATCTTAACATTCCAGCAAGGGCATCATCTGGTTGGTGAAGTTCAAAAGATGCTTCTCAGCCCTGGGGTCATCTGCCTAGCCAAGTGTCACTTCTCCCCTGAGACTCCCCTCCTCCCACCTGGTTGGTGCCATATCTGCCCCTTTCCTCCCCCTCCCCCTGAGCTTAAAAGGACACTGAGCACTGAGACCATGCGGTCAGCATCCTGTTGGAGCTGTTACCAAGATTCAGCGATCTGTGACCCTGGAATAAAACTCTGGATTAACCCTCCGGCAGAATCCATCTCCTTTTCCTCCTGCATGCCTGGACTTGTTCCAAGTGCCTAGCTGCAACATACAGCTGGCCAAAGGTCTCTGAGGTGGAACACCACAGCTGCCGCCTTTGGTCAAGCACCAAGGGTCAGACGAGCCCAGGCACATTCCATCTGGTAATATTGGGATAATATTCCAATATTCTCCAAATCCAGAAAGTCACTGATGTTAACTGCAGTTCATTGCTTTATTTTGTTTTAAAAAAGCAACAGCATGAAAGAAAAGGCTAACAGAAATTCTGAAAATTGTTAAGGACATGGAAAGTTAAATCAGCAGTTCATGGAATCATACAACAACCAAATGGTTTGGGTTAAAAGGGAACTCAGAGATCATCTAATTCCACCCCTTTGCCATGGGCAGGGACATAGTCCAGTATCCCAGGTTGCTCCAAGGCCTGTTCTACCTGGCCTTGAACATTGCCAGGGACGGTGCAACCACAGCTTCTCTGGGCATCCTGTGCCAGGGTCTCACCACCCTTGCACTGAAGAATATTTTCCTAATATTTAATCTAACCCTGCCTTCTGACAATTTAAAGCCATTTTCCCTTGTCCTGTCACTCTATGCCCTTGCCAACAGTTCCTCTCCAGCTCTTGTGAGCCCCTTTAGGTGCTTGAAGGGGCTCTAAGGTTTCCTCAGAGCCTCTTTTCCAGGCTAAACACCCTCAACTCTCTCAGCCCGTTTCCATACCAGAGGAGCTCTAGCCCTCTGACCCACATTGTGGCCTCCTCTGGACTTGCTCCAACAAATCCGGATCCTTTTTATAGTAAGGAGTGTAGTGCTGAACACAGTGCTACTGGCAGGGTCTCAGCAGAGCAAAGCAGAGGTTGAAAATAATTTTTTTTATCTATTCTAAATAATCTTATTTTTCAAGAAGTGATTCCCTCTGCTCATAGAAATGGAGGATGAAGGGTGAAAGAAACCTAAGAAATCCAGATGGAATGTGTAATTCCTTAAAACCTATTAAGGTAAGATAAGGAACAAAGCCTGCTAACAGTGTTCCTGTATAGACCTGCTCAGTTTAGAAGAGTCATTTCAATGGAACATCAGAGCAATGCAAGGAAGTCAATACTAAACTATTTTAAAAGCTTGTGGGAGCATCACATTTTCAATATCTGGAACAATGGAGGAATGTCAACTCACCATTGTTTTGATTGCTTAAGATTCTCTTGCTTTGGAAAATAAATGTTTGTGTTAATTTGAAATAGTTTTGTTCTGTTCTGATTTTCATGTCTCATATAAGTATAATATGCTGTCATAATTAAAAAGGTTAATTCAGTCCCTTGAATTTTCTTTTTCAGATATTTTGAGAAGGTAACACAGAGCAAAGCCAAATAACAAAGCCTCTATGTATTTTAAGAAACATTTCAACCTTTTCAGATTTCCACTCAATATACGTAAAAATGGCATTGTAGTCTCACCTGATATAAGCTGCTTTCACAACTTTGTTTTCAAATAGGATCTGATTTACTACAGGCTTTCTGTAGTGAAAGCCACATGCAATTTGACTCATAGTTAGAGAGGATATGTTGCAGAATTGCTAATGCCCTCTGAATGTATAATTATGCTTTTTGGGTTTTTTTTTTTTTTTCAGTGAAGATCAGTGTGTCTCTTATTCAGAGTATGCAAACTGCTTGGTAGTGTGCCATGAATATGTCTCCCCACATGTCATATCTACTGGCATTTACATAGAAACAATAGAAGAGATAGTTGTAAAAGCAGAGATTGAAATAATCCTAAATACTGCCTGGAAGAAAAATTTTACAAATGCTCCATCTGAACTACCATATTGCAGTCTTTCCTTTAAAAAAACTGATTTGAGTGCAAGTGCCTATTTAAAAAAACAAGCAAACAAACAAAAACCCCAACTAATTTATGTGAAAAGATTCAAATCCTGTGCAGTGAAACATGGCACTAAAGTCTATTGAAATGTTTCTCTAAGAGCAGGCTAGATTCTCTAAAACCAATATGTAAAACAATGGTTATTTGAATAGCTGTGAGATGAACATAAAAAGGAGGTAACTGAGGAGCACGAAGAAGAGACTGGATAAAGTGCTTTAAATCTATGTCCTCCTATTAGAAGTACAACAACAGCAAAATTATATATCTTGAATTACTAATGTTGTAAGTAATAGGTTAATTCATGCTATAGAGAATTAGGAATAAGTGTATAAAATATAAGAAAAAGCCAAAACCTGTATTTGTAACAGTTCTGGCTGGGAATAGCCTGAGCTGTTCTCGGAAAAGATAACATCAAACCGGTTACTGTGTAAAGCCTGCAGTCTTCAGCCCTCCCCGACCTATTGGGGCCAGCTATACATATGATAACTCCTTCCCAGACGGTCTGAATAGGACTAGCCCGGGCCATCAGGAGAAACTTCCTGCATTCCAGCTATGCATAACCCCTTCCAGGACAGCATGAATGAGACAGAGGGACAGGCTCAAGCTACCAGAGAAGACTTCTTGCATTTTAATGCAGGAGAAGATATGATCAAGACATTCCGGGATTGGACAGTCCGGAGGAGGCTCACAAGACCCCGCACCTGGGATCAATTTCCTCACAGCACTCAGGACTTATTCCATGTGAATGCACTCTGTACCAGAGTGATCAGACATTCGTCTGAGCTTGGACTTCGTCTTTGTCTGTTTCTACACATGTATAGACTCCACTTTACATGCCAATGGACACAAAGAAATATGTGGTCATCTTTGCCTTAGGCAGAATAAATAGTATATAAGCTGGCTCCTGGAAGCATTCAGGGTGCACTTTGGGCAAAGGCAGTCCCTGTGTCGGCCGGACCCTAAGGCACCCAGCGGCTGCTCCTGGGGCTGACGCTGACTTGGTTGTGGCGAGGTTTTGAAATTCTATATTTTTAAATTTTTTTCCAAAATAAATCTTTAGTGATTTTTTGATAAATTGGCTTCTGATTTGATCATTTATAACACTAATATCAAGTTAATTTTCTGCTCTTGGCAGTTAATACTTGATTCTCATTGCATAAGAGGAGCAATACTTCATGTTTAATCATTGAAAGGTGGGAGTAATTTTTTAAATTAAGAAGTGTTATTGCAATTTCTTAAAATAGATGATGACATATACATGGAATTGTGTTTTAAGCATTCTGACTCAGACAAAATCACATTACACCAAAGAAGGATTGTATCTGTTCTCTTTAGCTCTTGGCTATACATACTTCATGTTTATATGTCTATACATATATACACGCTTCATATATCTACTTATACTTCGCTATACCTCAATATAACTACTCCACTGAAGTTGAAATGGGGAGGCATGTGAAGTTTTCTTGTGTAGAAAGTGAGCGGATTGAAAAGTAGACTGATATAAAAGTGTTTAAGACTTTTTTCTGCTGCCCCCTGGCATTTGTCTGACAGAACCATATCCCACACTGTCTATAGGTAGAGGAAACCATCAGTAAAGTTAATGTATTAGTTCATTCCTTTATTTGGGAATACTCTTAAATAAGCTTTGTAATTTTCAAAGTATTTCTTGATGTTCTACATAAATGTTATTTGTCAGCTATTATGCCATTGAACAAAGGCACTATTTTTCACTGAAAACCTCAGTAACTTTTTTTTTGTTATGCTTATCTTCCAGGAAAATGCCACTGTGTCTTACTGACGAGAGAATTAGTGGGTTTTGTATTCAGTTTTCTCTCCCATTTAGTTTTAAAGGCAACTGTAAAGGTTTAACATTTGCCCATGAAAGACCACAGCTTTATGTGTTTGTCTCTATTTTACATTTACTATAGTACTGAGTCATCACTTAAGCATTTCTTTGTTCAATAAAATCTAGTACTATAGAAAAGTGAGAGACTTGTTCAGGCATATACTTCGGAATATAACTGATGGCTAATCTAACAATATAGGGATTTTTCTTTCCATTTTTTGTCTTTCATGGGTTTGGTTTGATCTATCTCATTACTTTTTAAAGGAAAAGCAAAAAGAAGTAGAAAAGCAGGTCCTCACTCCTCTCTTGAAGTTATTATGTGAATAACATGTACTTTCCTAAGTACATATTTCACCCTTGAGTTTTGTTTTACAATTTTGAAATACCAGTTCCTACAAATAGAAAATCTAGTCATTCTGAGTGAAATATATCCAGCTTTTAATAAATGCAAGGGAAAACCTAATGCTTCTAATGAAATACAGGGAGAACCCAGTTGTCTGACTGTTTTGGGAGATTAACCTGAAAAAGGAAAGAGCTGTCAAGGGAATAAAAAATGCCTAAGTACTGTAGCATTAAAGGAGGTTGTATTTATTCTGTTTGTAAGACTAATCCTATAGTTTCTTGTATTTAGAGCTATGTGTTTATAAGTCATTATAAATACTTTCATATAAATACATTATAAACATTAAAGCTTTACTTTATTTCAAATGTTGCCAGCAGATTTTACAAATCTGAGCAAAATGCCGCAATGTAGTTTTCATGTATAAAATCCCAGAAGGGGTAGCGAAGAAACTCTGTAATATATTTAATAATACCAACCTCATATCATATACACACACATGCACACACCCTGCCCCCCCAAAAAATTTAAAAGTTTGGACCATTGTAGCCATGATATTTTCTGAAAAATCCTTTCCTTAGGATTTTTTCTCCTGAGAAGCTGAAAGACCTCAGGAACAAAATGTAAACAATGGTTATCTGCTGCTGTGGAATCCAACAGGTGGATCTGTGATTGCTCTCATAGAGTTGCTTCTAATTAATGGCCAATCACAGTCAGCTGGCTCAGACTCTCTGTCTGAGACACAAGCTTTTGTTATTCATTCCTTCTTTTTCTATTCTTAGCTAGCCTTCTGATGAAATCCTTTCTTCTATTCTTTTAGTATAGTTTTAATATAATATATATCACAAAATTATAAATCAAGCCTTCTGAAACATGGAGTCAGACCCTCATCTCTTCCCTCTTCCTCGGACCCCTGTGAACACTGTCACAGACCATTACTCCAAATTCTGCCATTTTACCATTTTATTACTCTTGGGTGCTTACTTTAGCAACCTTACTAAAGGTTACCATCTAATCCAACGGGACTTCTAGCAGAGTTGCTTTCCAGCTGGTGGTCCCAGTATACACTGATGACAGGGCTTGCTGTTCCCAGCTTCAGGAGTTTGCATTTCTTGAACTAGACAATCTTTATGTCAACCCATTTCTCCATCCTTCTGGATGACAGCACAAACCTCTGGCATATTACCCACTCCTCCTAGTATCTGCCTGTCCTCACATTGTAATATCAGCAGAAAATTGAGGGTGCACTTTCCATCACCAACCAGTTTGCAAATACTTAAACTCATGTCATGTGATTTGAAGGTAGGAAAGCACTGAATTAATGAGTTACTACCTGTTCTTATAAGAGGTCAGGCATAAAAATAGAGTCATATAAGAATAATAACAAATGGTTGGTTTGACAAGATGTTTGTATGTAAAATTGTTGATGTACATATTTTAAAAAGAGTAAAATATTTTACAAATGTCTGATGTACAAAATTGTACAATAATGTTACCTTACTATGGTCTTCCTTCACAGTCCAATGATAGAGAGTGAAAGCCTGACTTTTCTTCTCCAAATCTATGTGCAAAAGAGAACTCAGCAAGTCCTCCATGTAATTTGAAACTGTAAGCTGTTATAAATGATCAAATCGGTAGCCAAATTTATAAGAAAATTTAACAATGATTTATTAGATCATTAACAAAATAGAATTTCAAAAAAAGCACCACAGCCTCGGGCAGCATTGAACCCAGGATCGGCGCTGGGTGAACCTGGATCCGACCGACAAAGTGTCAGCGTCTCCCCAGTGGTTCACACCAAATGCTCACAGTAGCTAGTCTATATACAGTTTATTCTGCCTGAGGCAGAGATGACCACATATTCCTTTGTGTCCCTTTACATATAAAGTTGAACCTATACATGTGTAGAAACAGACAAAGACGAAGTCTGAACCCAGACGAATGTCTGAGCACCCTGGCAGGGGATGCATTCACATGGAATAGGTCCTGAGTGCTGTGAGGAAATCGGTCCCAGGTGTGGGGTTTTGTGAGCTTCCTCAGGACTGTCCATTCCCGGAATGTCTTGATTATATCTTCTCCTGCATTAAAATGCAAGAAGTCCTCTCTGATAGCTCGAGCCAGGCCCTTTGTCCCATTCATGCTGTCCTTCATGCTGTCCGGGAAGGGGTTTACGCATAGCTGGAACGCAGGAAGTCTCTTCTAATGGTCCGGACTCGTCCTATTCATGTCAGTCCCAGAAGGAGTTATCATATGTATAGCTGGCCCCGATAGGTGGGGAAGACTGAAGACTGCAGGCTTCACACAGTAACCAGTTTGATGTTATCTTTTCCGAGAGCTGTTCAGGCATTCCTCAGCTGGAACAGTTACAAACACAGGTTTTGATTTCTTCTAATATTTTATACACTTATTCCTCATTCTTTATAGCATGAATTAACTTTTTACCTATAACAATCCCTCCCCTTTTACTTCACCAATTTAATTCATGCTCTAATCTACACAACTTTTATTTCTTACCCATTATTACTTAAAGATTCCCATATGCAGGGTACTCTCTCCTTTTTTTTTTACACTAATCTATAATCCCCAGGCGGGAGACCCTGATATTCTCCATTATTTGTCCTGACTGATATTTGGTTCTCAAACTTTGCCAGTACTTCTGCTGCTTTGCTAGTACAGCTCCTATCTCCCAATTGCATGGTTCTTGGTGTGTTGCCTCTGGAGGCTTCCTCAGTCTCTACGGGAACTATTGCGATCTGCATTCCCCGGATTACAGAATGAATCAATCTCTCATCCCCTCCAAGGATTGGAAAGGGTTAGCTCCCGGACTCTTGGTCCAACACAACTTTGTCCTGGGATCCCGTTCACAATTTTGTTTCATTCTTTCGGCTCCAGTATCCCAAGGGAGGGGGGATGCCATACTCTGTCTTTTATGCCTGGTTCACTGTTAGAGTGATATCACATGAAGTGTTCCCACCATCTCAGTGTGTACTCGTTTCTTCCCGACTGACACAACTGTTCCCCTCACTCTCTGGTTTAAAACTCCATCCCTCAGGTCTCAGTGCCAGTCATGAGACTCTTGGGTTATCCCATTTGAGGAGCTGTTCCAGAGTCAACCCTTCCCCAGTCCAAGGTCCCTTTTCTGCAGATTTCAGCCCCCCGCAAATCTAACAATTTGGTAAACCCAATTCTGATGCAATCAATGAACAAATTCCTATCAGGGATGGGTAACTCCTCATTGGAATATTGTCTCTCTAGCATTTCATATTGTTTTCTTAATGTTTTCAATCGTTCCTGCTTAACTCTTTGCCTCCTTGATTCTGACTCCCTTCTCTTCAATCCTGAGTTATCTCCTTCATTCTCCCTTCAGGATCCTCATTGTTTTCATTTTCATAAAACAGACAACCTTATCATATTGGAGGCACCCTTGGTTATTCCTGGTGCCAGATTTAACATGGTGGGTCCTATTTATGATGCGCTGGCTATCAAACTTCGTATTTTTAACCATCCAATACATTTTCCCATTCATTCTGCATATTCCTAGTCTAGTATTGTCATAACCCAACGGGTTCACCTGGTGATAAGCGATAAATATAGATTCTGTCTTTCCCCCGACCCACATCGTCCAATTGCACTGAGTACAAACGGGAACAGACATTCGTTCTATACTTCTTTTCCCTATCCGGTGCTTGTTTGACTGTTCGTATCCTTTCCCCTCCTCGAGATTGATACACCAAGTCCCGATATCCAATTCGCATACTTTAACCCGAGTGCCATTCATCCAACAGTACCTGTCAGTTCTCCTGAGACATTCCTTTGGGGCTTGGTATGCCGAGTGTCCCTTGCCCTCTGCGATCGAGACCACCTGAGTGCATTTTCCGCACTCATCCGCGGAGCTGTATCTTCCGCTGTTCCCTGGGACCTCAGTGAGCAGGCCCTGTGTCCTGCCCATGACTAGGCTCAGGCCAATCAAGATTCCCACCAGGCGGATTCCTCTGCCTTTGCCTCCGCCCCCTGGGTTGCCTCCAGCGGCGGGGAAGACCGTCTTCTTGGCAGCAGGAGTCTTCTTCGGGGAAAACACTCTGAGACCTAGCCGCATACCTCCTCTTAAAGGCTCCCCATCGTGATACTTTAATTGCTTCAGAACTGCACAGGACCCTGATGGATTTCTGGCACTCCACACCCAATATCTCTGCCTGAGATCTAAGCTTTCCACGCACTCCATTCAGAAAGATTCCGATACCATTCGATTGAATCTAACTCGATAATCCCCAAATTTGTGACCAAGGTCAGGATACGACCAGTCAATTCGAACTCCTCGTCCAAGCACCGGGTGCACAACCCCTTTGGTCTTTGTCCCCTTATACAATGGATTACAAAACACCCCTGACAATATTCACACTTGAAATAGACAAACGGATAGCATTCACAACCCGGCAGAATACAACTTATTCTTTCGATGTCAGTCATGGACGGGGGCGCTGAAGCTGATCTTCAAATCACCTGGACAGGAGGTGACTTCCACTCAGATTCCTCCTCCTGCTGTTCGGCCTTTTTCACCCTGGACGCATGTGTCCAGCCCTTCTCCGCTGTCCGGATAGCTGTATCTGTGGTCAGGAGGACAAGGAAAGGACCTTCCCAGTGGGGAGAGAGTGGCATCTCTTTCCAAACTTTCGCAAACACTTTGTAACCTGGTTGGATTTTGTGAATAGTGAACCCCAGAGGAGCACTCTGGGCCACTATTCCCTGTTTTCAGTGTCCCTGTAAATTCCTGTTGATTACAACCAGATATGGTTGAATCTGACCATCCTCAAAACTTGGGGTGTCCCACCGGCATTCCATGTCTATATGGCATTCCATATAGCATTTTGAACGGCGAGAGCCTGTCTCTGAGTGAGGCATGGTTTGGATATTTAAGCAGTGCCAAAGGCAGACACTTCAGCCAGAACATCTTTGTTTCCAAAATTAATTTAGATAACTGTGCCTTTAAAGTCTGATTCATTCTTTCCACTTGTCCTGAACTCTGAGGGTGCCACGGATTGTGGTACTCTATTGGATGCCCAGTGCATCAGCCATCTGCCTAATAACTTTTGATGTGAAATGTGTTCCTTGATCTGAATCAATGCAATTCACTACCCCATATCAGGGTACAATTCCTCTAACAATTTTCTGGCCACGGTCTGGGCCGTTGCCTGTGAGCTGGGAAGGCTTCTACCCAATGGGTCAATTTATCTACAATTACCAATACAAAAATTGAACCTTCCCACCTTTGGCAACTCCATGAAATCAACTTGAATTCTTCTCAAAGGGTCGGTACGCAATGGGGTGACTCCCCAGGGCAGCATTTATGGCCATTGATTTGTTTACTGTTTGACAAATCAAACATCCTTGTACCTCTTGTTTTGCCAATTCATAAATTCCCTTGCACCCGATAAATTTTTAAAAATCGCTCTGCCAGGGCTTGTGCCCACCCCCCCCCCAGTGCATTTTCTGGTGCTGCATTTCTGCAAAATCTTTCTGGTAAAAACCTCTGGAAACTAATTCCCTCTCATCAGGTAGCCTTCCACTACCTTCCTTCAAATTACTCCGATCTTTTCACAGCATTCGATCAACTTTTGGGAGAGCTGAGGGGGATCATCAGGAGTCTCTACCCCTTCGGTTTCAGGGGTAGCTACCACCATCAACGCTGCAGTTTTGGCCTCCTGGTCTGCCAAGTTGTTCCCCCTGGTCCGGAACTGAATCCCTGTCTGATGTCCTTACATGAACCACGCAATTCCTCCGGCCCCCTTAGAGTCTCAAGATTTGAGGATTAATTCCCGTGCATCAGTCCCTTTCCTCTGTGTTGACCAGCCCCCTCTCTTCTCAATTTTCCCAAACGTGTGAACCACCCCCAAAGGCGTACCTTGAATCTGTGAAAATCGTTCTCCTTTTTTCCTGTCAGTCCCTTCAATGCCCTCAAAAACTGTGTAAAGTTCGCATGCTGGTGCAGACCAACTCGCGCTCAGGGGACCCGCTTCAATCACCTTCCTGTTCTCCACAGACTGTGTTTCTTTCGACTACTCTGCTCGATCCGTGCACAAACCACTTTCTCCTCGTCCAATTCCCTCTCTCTAAATCCTCCCTGATTTTGGTTTGCAGTTCAACCACTTCCATGCAATCGCGAATCTATTCCTCTGAAGCTTTCCCAAACAGAAACTGTGCAGGGTTCTGCAGTTGTTGTTTTTAGTTCCCAGTCCTGCAAGTGAATCCAAAAGGCCTCATAATTTAACAACTTGCATCCGTGAGCCATTTGTCTGCTTCTTGTTGTAATATGCCCCGCACATTGTGCAGTGCGAATACTACCAGAGTGTGCGCCGAAATTACCTTCTTGGCTTCTTCCACCAGCAATGCCCCAGCCACAATCGCCTGCAAGCAGGTGGGCCAGCCCCTGCTGACCGGTCAAAAGCCGGGACAAGTAACCCACAGATTCCTGACCCCCGCCCAGTCCTGCGTCAACACCCCATGTGCCGTGCGACTGCTCACATCCACAAAACAACTAAAAGCGTTTTCTCACATCAGGGAGGCTCAGCGCTGGTGCGCTGTGAGAGCTTCCTTGATTCCCCTGAATTCTTGTCTCTTTTGTGTCCATTTGATCCGATCTGTGGTGAGTTTCTCATAGAGAAATTTCACCCTTCCACTGTAACTTTCAATCCACTGCCGGCAATACCCAACCACCCCAAAAGCTGCCAGACCTCTCTTTTTGTCGGTGGGGGTGGCAAGGCAATAATCCCTGCCACCCTTTCTGGGTCCAGTTTCTTTTTGCCTTTGGTTAACCAATGTCCCAAGTACCTGACCTTGGGCTTTGTGAACTGCAACTTTGATTTCAAAACTTCAACCCCTTTCCCCCAAAAAGTTCAAAAGCTCAGTTGTGTTTGCCCTTACCTCCCCTCACCCTGACCAACAAATCATCTACATACTGTAGAAGCTTTGGTTCCCCCGGTTGGTACAAAAATGACTTAAAACCTGTTCAAGTGCCTGTCCAAAATAGTTTGGGGAGTCCACAAAGCCCTGAGCAACGAGGTCACCTGAGTTGCTGCTTTCTGTTCGTCTCCGGCTCTTCCCACTGAAACGTGAAAATAATCACGACTGTCCTCGGTGAGAGGGCAGGTCCAGAAGGCGTCCTTTAAGTCAATACACTGTACCAAATGGATCAGGGGAGAGATTATTCAACAATGTGTAAGAATTTGAAACGGTGGGGAACAGGGTCTTAGTCCTCTGATTTGCAGCCCATAAATCCTGCACCAGCTTGAAGCTGCTATCAGTTTTCCTCACCTCCAGGAACTGGGGTGTTGTGCTTGACATACAAGGCTCCAGTGTGCCTTTCTTTATTAATCATCAATCACTGGTTTCAAGCCCCTTCTCCCTTCCATGGAGAGAGGGTATTGTTTGACCCGAATAGGTTCATCAGTTTCTCAATTTTAATCCAAAATTGGTTCTATATCTAATTTTCCTGCTTCCCGGGACATACCCACCTTGGGTTGATTTTAGCTTCGTCTGGGGTGGTGAGACTGTAAATTCTCACCTTGAGTTGGCTTTTTCCACCGCCAGCCCCACTCCCAGAGCAACATCCTGTCCTTCCTAATAAATTAAAATCTGCCCCTTTTGCCACTAGTATTTACCCCTGTGTGTCTATTCCCCATATTTATTTCTACATCTTTATGATTGGGACTTCAAAGGGGTCCCCTTTACCCCATATACCACCATAGATTCCCCGCTTGGAACACACCCTTTGGGTGTCTGTGATACCATTGTCCATTCTGCCCCTGAGTCCACTATAAACCACATTTCCTCCCGATAGGGTCCCACAAACAATTTTATCAAGGTCTCCCTAGATGTTCCGGACCCTAAATGAAAAAGCCCCTGACTCCTTCAGTCCTCCTGAAAGATTTCTGGTCTAACCACTCCGTGGGGGTTCGTCTTCCCCCGACATTCCCGGAGCACCTTGCTCATGTTCTGCCCTTTCGGTACCGCCTCCCTGATACCTTGAATAACTATATTTCTTAATTTTATCATCTTTTGCCTCCCCTCTTCCGTCTGGGCATTCCAAGACGGTTTCTGGTTTGGCCACCTCTCGTCCCCGCTTCCCCCGCACCCCTTCCCCGTTAGGGTTCACTTGTTTGCCGCCTCGCCCGATGGGCCAAGGGAGGGCCGCCTCCGGGGACGGCCACCCGCCCCCTCCCTGGTCCTGGGAAGGGCCCGCGGCAGCGACTGCCCATGTGGGTGCGGAGTCGCCGTTTGTTCACGTGGAAGGGAGGGCGTCCCAGCCTGCTCGGGTGGGGGGGGGGGGGGGCAGCGGCGCCGTGCCCTGCTCCAGTGGGGGGGCGCCACCCCTGGGAAGCAGCGCGGGCACCGGCCGCTCCTGAGCCGGTCCGGGCTGCGGCGGGAGAGCCAGGCAAGGACTTGGGAGACTGCCCACAGCCTCTGCTTCTCCTCCCCCTTCCCCCGTCAGCTGCTCGTCTGAGGGCTCACACCGGACCCAAACCCGCTCCAGCGCACCCCCACATCTCGGCACCCTCAGTCTCCTTCCAGTCCTGTGGGCAGCGATCAAAACACATGATCGCACCAGGACTCGCAAGCCCCAAAAGCGCCGAGAATCGGCCGCATCACGTATTTTCCGATTTTCCCCCTCCCCATTTTCCATGCAAAAATGGACTTTCCTTCCTGTGTTCCAACATCCAGCCCAGAGCGCTTTCCCTGGGAATTTCTGGTAAGATCTTTTCGGGGATCTGGGGAGATTTCTCCTGGGGGTTTTTTGTTGGTTTATTTGTTGTTGTTGTTGTTTTTGGTTTTGTTTTGTTTTTTTTTTTTTGTTCTTGCTCCTTCCCAACCCCATCCTTTCAAGGAGTTTGGTGGTTCTCCTTACCTTTTCTTGTTTTTCCGGGGCGTCCGTTGTGATCCCCGTTCTCCTTCCCGATGTTAGGATCCCTGGCTGGCAAAAGCCACCAGTTTTAACTGAGCCACGGAGAACCGTTCCGTCAGCTCTAAGGTATTTACCTGTTTTCTCCGGTTTCAGAAGGTGGACAAACTTCTGGAATCTCCCAGACTCGCCTCTCCCCTTCCTAATCCCCAAGTGTGAACGGGTTTCCCCCAGAACTCTTCCCTAGCCCAGGTCCCGTGTGTTTTGACAGACAAGCCATTCGCTTCCCCCGCGGCTGACCACGGCCCTTGCGGGTACGTGGAACTGCAGCCTTGGAGTCAGCTTTCGCTCCGTGACCAGGTCACGTCTCACACACACGTCTCCGTTCACACTTCCACCCAACCACACAATACTCATGGTTCCTTTTCCTGTGTGGGTTTCTTCGTGCACGTTGATTTTTACGAGTGAAAAACCTCGGGTCTCGGAGATCCCTCTGGATCGTTCGAGGTTTCCGAGAATTGGGCCCATTTTATGCCCCTTGGCTGTGGCTCTGGTTGCGGTTCTTGTGAATTTGGACTGTTTTTTCGGACTCCCAATCCCATTCGGGCCGCTGAAATCAGCGAGGCGCCTCCCGGGTGGGAAGGGGTCCCGAACCCCAGTATCAAATCACTTCGGGCTGTCACCAAATTGTTATAAATGATCAAATCGGTAGCCAAATTTATAAGAAAATTTAACAATGATTTACTAGATCATAAACAAATAGAATTTCAAAAAAAGCACCACAGCCTCAGGCAGCATCGAACCCGGGATCGGCGCTGGGTGAACCTGGATCTGACCGACAAAGTGTCAGCGTCTCCCCAGTGGTTCACACCGAATGCTCACAGTAGCTAGTCTTTATACAGTTTTATTCTGCCTGAGGCAGAGATGACCCACATATTCCTTTGTGTCCCTTTACA